>CM024528.1:34360989-34448214 GCA_014182385.1 Eucalyptus viminalis | reverse complement strand
TCAGTTGTCATATAATCGTGAGAATTCAATTACGTACCCTGAATATAATATCAATAGAAAATCGGTTTATCGTCGTTCAACGCGAATATCGTAATCGTGTGGAATCACCTGCAAATCGAATACGTACTTCCGTCGAAACGATTTATATCCATTCACTAATTGATACATACAACGTAGTATTGACCCTTGTCGATCCTTATGGTCAAGCGGTTTATTCCTGATCTAATTCTCTAGTCTTTCGCGTTTTAACCCTATATGGTCTCGCCTAATAGATCAGTTAACTCGTGAGTGATTAGTTCAGAGTAAAGTAACTATAAGTGCATCGACGAAATAACCATTTCATATATTTCAAAATATGGCCAAATTTCGGGATGTCACAGTTTGAGTACATGTCCACATCATTGCCTTTGAATGTCATCTTGCACGTTAAATTTGTGCCACAAAAGTGCTCATTACATTTAGGATTCTCAAGCATACCATAAGGAATCTAGAATCATTTCATAATGTCATTTAAATTGTCTGACATTTTGCATGCGAACTTAGGATTAGATGATTATCCAAATTTTCCGTTGTGTGATTTCTTCATGCCGCTTGTGCATTATTTGAATGACTTTGAGGATTTCTAATGCATGCTTGAGGTATGTTTTTCTTACTTACTAACATGGCACTCTTAGAGATCTTGATCTTAGAGCACCTAATTAACCTAATTTGGACTTGAGCCTTTCTAGGGAGTTGTAAGACACACTTAGAGGTTTCCAATTGATTTCACATAGATCGCTCATTGTTTGGACCGCTCTCCATTTTTTTTATTATAAATTAGATCAGAATCTAGACATGGAATAAAATTCAGACCCTTGTTCTAACCCCTATTTGGACTAATCTTTGACATTTTTGTCATATTTTTTTTCCGTAAGGATTCTGCACTTGATCTCTTAACAAAACTTGCGTGGCAACATGTTGGTATGTTGTGTGTAAATTTAGTGATTTTTAGGCTTATTTTGATATGACAAATCCTTATGATATTGGCTGAGTGTCCAGCTGTTTTGACAATTTTCTGGCATACTGTTACTTGTTGTTTGATTTTTGTAAAATCATGTGTAGCTTGTTTAGGAAAACTTTCTTACAAAAGTTTTTGTTATCCTATCGCGCATGTTAAATAATTTTTTCATTACCAACCAATTTTGTTGTATTTACATGCTTGTTCTGAAATTTCCTAATATGAACTTGATTGTGATTGTTTTGATAAACTTCCTAAGTTAGTTTATGCATGATCCTAGGTCATTTCATCATCATAAAAATTAGTTTAAATACCTTGATATTCATTGTGAAATGATTTTTGACAAGTTTTCTTTTTCAAATCAAATTGAAAAAAGCTTTGGTACATGTGATGTTTCTGAAAGCCATTTACTAAGAAACTCTTCTCCAAAGCTCAATTTAGCTTAAGAAAGAGTTGTGGTTTGGACTATATTCAAAATGCTTACGATGCTTGTGAGTACATTTATGCGAGCCCCGAGCTAACCTTGACAATTGAATGTATTATAGCTTAGATATTCCTTAATTCAAAATACTTTCAAATTTTTTCTTAAATCCTGATTTGACATTGTGAAAGCCACGGTTTAAATTGTATTCAAAATGCCTACCATGCTTGTGAGTGCATTTATGCGAGCCTCAGGCTAGCCTTGACAATTGAATGCTTTTCATAGCCAAGACATCACTTTGTCTCAAAACCTTTAGTGGATGATTTTGAAAGAAGTCTTTGAAATATACCCCCCACACAGACAATCACGTCATTCATTTAGAAATGCCTATGTTTGTGATTGGCGCATGCCCTTGGCAATAAGTGACCCCTCAACGATTCACTTTCTTGCTTGATTGGTTGAGAAACAAGGTCCAAAAGACCTGCATGCATGTTTAATTCCTGCAATGCATGTGATTTCTAGATGTATGACAGGATTGATGCATGATATTGAGGGGAAACTCTGGGATCGCATAGATCGATTGGTTAGGAGACTTATAATTTGTTATTGTCCATGCAAGAACACAATTGGTCAATAATGATTGTAAGTCATAAAATGGATCGGGTATATGTTTTAGAAGGATCTGCACATGAATTTCAAAGGCCAATCCCAAGGCCCAAATCTTCTTTTTGCCTTGAATTTCTTTTGAAAGATTGATTTTGGCATGATGTCGTGTTTTTTATTATTTTGATGTGTATGTTTGATTCTTTCCATTGTATGGACCTAGTTATATAGTTTCTCAGGCTAGGTTTAGTTTAGGATCCTGAAGATGGAGAAGACATGAAGACTGTGGAGGTCGATGTCCATTCCGACTATAATCATGTACTATTAATTTCTCCGACATATGTCTCAGGTTCTCATCGTCTGTACAAAAGCCTAACGAGTTTCGGGTTCTCTTTTTCTCTTATCTTTTTCAACTGTGTTTCTCTTTTCTATTTTCTAGGATTGCATGATAGATTTACTGTTTTCCTTGAGTGTTTACTTTATGTCCCGCAACTTTGAATACAATTAGGTGTTTTCTTTTCATTTTCCTTAGAAGTAGATTAGTACAAAAATTGCCAACCACACATGATTGCTTAGTTTAGGACTAATGATATTGAAAATGTAAAAAAGAAACGCATGGACACGTTACGTAAACTCAACATACTGTTTAGGTATCAAACGACACTAATAGAAATATTAGTGTAACCCAAGTCCCGGACCTAGATATCTTGTTGTGTAGGAATTGAGGGAGTACTCCTAACCCTCAATTGGGTTTTTAGTAAACCCCCCCAAAAAAAAGAGGCTAGTGGCGACTCCCGTCTTATTTTTAGGCTATCTTAAATAACTAGACTGTATAAATGAATCCGTCGAGCAAGGTATGGGTCCCTATAGGACTCACCATGATTTAGCGTACCCGTATGTGGAAAATTCCTAATGGATGAAGTGACGCCATCCTTAGGAAGAAGTACTAGAGGGAGGATTTTTATGATAAAGGTACCTTTAAATCCAATACCCACACTCGACCTCCTCTCTTGAGGTAGGTTGCCGGTCACGACACTCCGCTGTCACGTAGGGTATGAGTTTAGGGGAACTCATGACCTTGTAAAGGGAACTGACAAGAGGTTCGTCCAAGGGATGATGTGATAACATCCTTGTGGTTGAGAACCGTGAGGGAACTTTCATGGTCAAGTATCCCTAAATCTGACATTTCCCTTTTTCCTCTCCTTGTGAGAAGGATCGAGGGCAGCAAGATTGGCTTGTGACTTGTGACAGGCTTGGCGACTCCACTTGGGGACTTGTTCCTAGATTAAGAGAACTTGGAAGTCATTTAAAAATGGTTGTTGTGTTTTAACTAATGTGTCTTGTCTAGGATTGCCTGTGTGTCAAAGTTGTGTGGAAAATTAGGTTAGTCGCTAACCTTTGTGTTAAATGGTCTTATAGGTGGGAGTTATAAGGGGTGAAGTGAGTGTAAATCCTTTGTTTTGCAAGTGGTGTAAGGATGTATGAATGTGTGAGGGTTTATATTGAAGTGCTGGATGTTTAAATTTAAACGTGTGTTTACAAGCCTTATCATGATACCACACACACAACCACAATCTAAAACCCCAATCACCCAATTTAGGACCTTAGGAGGATTTATGGGTGGAATCCTCGAGTGAATACTTAAGGTAATCCATTATTCATATAAACTCGCTCATCCTAACCGATAAGAATAGCACCGTCCGGCAATAGTAGCGGTGGGTAAACTATTTTTATCCTTTGAGATGGGGACCCTAAGCTTTTAGCACCATTGCCTTAGGTATTGAAGCCTCATAGTTTCATGCGACATGTGATTTGTGCTTGCCATGTGCTTGGTGGGTAGGATATTGTTCTTTGCTTATCATTCTTATTTTCTTACTTTCCGTGTTTTGATTATGCGTTTTATATTTCAACGACGATACGTTTTAATCATGTATGCCTCTTTAGGTTTAGGCTTAGATGGGTAAACCCGAATTGGATGCTGTCCCGGTGCCGAGAAATCTTTATGGGAGAAGCTTGACCCAAGACATCAAGATTATGTGGAAAAGCGCATAAGCTTCCTGCTGACTTTATTAAAAGTTGAACTACGTAATGCGATGGTGAAAGCATTGTCTCATTTTTGGAATCCTATGACTTCCACCTTCATGCTTAATCAATATGAATTGACCTCTACAATTGAGGAGTTCCGAAAAGCATTTGGGTTTGGCAAAGCTTCTTTACGGTTCGTCACTCCTCCTATTGGTCGAGATCCAATATCTCTCTTAAGTCAACTCCTCAATATCTCTACCGAAAAAATTAGGGCTATTCTTAAAGGAAATTCAAATTCCATGCCCTACAAATTCCATGCCCTATACCTTTCTTGAACAACATATCATTAGCCTCAAGCCTATAGCTGGGAGCCAAATTCCACGTGTTTTCCTTCTCATATTCTTTGGCTTTGCAGTGTTCCCACATACCCGAAAAGCAATGGATCTTTTAGTCACCCACGTTGTCAATCAAGTGTGTGCCTTTAGTTTTTTTACACACATGATTCTTGCCGAAACTTTTGTGTCTCTTAATCATTTCAAAGCAAATGGCCGAGGAACTCTTAGAGCCCCATTAGGAGTTCTCCAAATTTGGCTTTTCTCACATATCAAAGAATTCACCCCTCATGTGGAGATTGTCGATATCACAAAATATCATCTTCCTATTCTTAGATTTTTCCAAAGAAATGAATTCTTCCCATCAGGTCTTTCTCTATATGGTTTCATTTCCTCAAAAACCTCAACCCTAGCTTAATCCAATGGTATGTTTGGTGGCTTGGGAATCCCGAGGTGCTCCTTGTTAGTGGAGTTGATAACCCACTCCCCCTCATGGGATTGATGGGTTTGACGTCGTATTACCCTTTAAGGGTACTCCGCCAATATCGTGCGCTTCAAGCGACCCCATCAATCCTCAAGCTGGGGTTATATTGTATTGATTATCATGATGAGATCATCGAGGAAAATAAAATTGGCCATGTCAAGGCTAGGATTTGAGCCACTACCAGAATTTGGTACTCTCATTCCTTGCATTACGTGGTCGTTGTGGATGAAGCTAACTTGGAGGGAGAAATGCGGACTCATCACACTACGATTGATTACATCTTCCGTCAAGTATAGCCTGAGCTAGAGGTTCAATTGCCTAATATTCTCAAGTCTCAAGATTTTCAGCGAGCTCATATTGAGGAGCAAGAAGATGATGCCTTGATCGATGAGGAATGCTGGGCCCATGATAACAAGCGTTTCCGCATGATCCCACCTAGTCCTTAAGCTTTTATCTTATATTCTTTTCTTGTAAAGGGATTTCCTTAATGTTTCCCTATTTTCCATCAAGATTTCCCTATTTTCGTTTTCATATTACATGTAAAATTGAATCGCTTTGTAAGCTTCAAGAATGCAAGGTCATATTTCCTTGTAACTGTCCGATGTAATCAATAAAAAATTCATGAAGATTTTCACTGTAATTTTTAGAAAATGGGTATTCTGATTAAATATTTGTTGTCATTCCTTTTCAATTGTATAATTTCTTTTGAAGAAATTTTGATGAGAGGATGCTATGTGATATTGGGATCATATACGCTTCTTATCACTATTTCATCTCAAGAAAATATAAAATTGACTAGGTTTTTGTATTTTCTTGATTTCTTTTGACTTGTACTTCAATTTGAACCGTCTTCTTCAAAAGGTACTGAAAGACGGTTGGGAAACGGTCTATTATACATACTAGCCACCAAGCAAGAATGAAGAACGAAGATACCCGTGCTTGTGTTATTAACATGGAGAACTAAATAGCGTAGATGATGGCGCTGTTAGCTGATCTCTCCAACCAAGTCAAAAACCTAACTCCTGTAGCTCCTGTTGCTCCTACCATGAATCCTCTTATCATGCCCTCTGATGTGCCGGTAGCTGAACCCGTAGGGAAAGGGCCTACTGAAGAGGTTCTTACCGCTATCCCAACGGTTATTGATCTAGAAGTTCTGTCTAAGGAGACCCTAACTTCGTACTTTGATGAAGAGAGTTCGAGATGCCTCGCAAAGATTGAGGAGCGCCATGCATGTTGCAAGGCTATCAACTACAAGGGTTTGATAAGCTATTGCCCTTCACTAAGGTTAAGGTCCCTGAATTCTCCAAGGAGCCTGAGTTTACAAGGAAGTATGACATCATTGGGTGTCCCAAGACCCACTTAAAGTACTATCTGGGCAAAATGGCCAGCTATTCAGACAATCCTTTGCTCCTGACTAACTCCTTTCAAGATATCTTGGTTGGTCTTGCATTGACATGGTTTATAGAGTTGGAACTGGAGAAGATCCATATTTGGGAGGATCTCGCTAATGAATTCCTCCAATGATATAAGTTCAACACTGAGGTTGCCCCAACTCGAGAGGAGCTAGTTTGGGTCGAGAAAAAGAGAACTAAAACATTCAGAGGTTATGCTCAAAGGTGGAGAGCCACTGCGTCTCAAGTAAAGCCACCCATGTCTGAGAAGGAGGCTATGAAATTTCTACTTCAAGCCATGCCTCGAGATTTCTTCGAGAAAATATACAACCACACCTGTATCAAATTTGCCACATTGGTAGAGTTAAGTGAACGCATTGAAGGGATCATGTGTGAAGGAAGGTTGACTGAGACCATGAACCATCGATATGCCCCGAAGAAAGATAAAGAGTCAACTGTGGAAATTGCTTATATACAAAACTCCTTTTCTCAGAGAACGTACAACCCTTAGGCTCCTAAACCTACTGTGGAGATGGGGAGCTATCCTTGAAATTTTGATCGTAAAAGAAAAGCCCCACAAAGGCAATTTACTCCATTGCCTAGACCCATGTCTCAGCTACTTCTGATGTTGATTGAAAGTCATCTCGTGGCCGGAAAAATCCCGAGGGATAATCCACCAAAGTTCCTTGTGTTCAACCTTAATAAGATGTGCAAGTATCACATAGGAAAGAAGGGTCACCATGTGGATAGCTGCTTTGTATTTCTTTCCAAGATTCAGAACTTGCTAGATAAGAAACTGCTCACCTTTAAATATTCAATGCCGAATGTCCAACAAAATCCCCTTTCAAAACACTCTTAAGATGCCAACATGATTTTTAGGGATGATGACAAGCATATACTCTTGATGGATATCCAAAAGTTGGAATAGATCATACCCTTTGCTGATCGCCAGCTGAAAGGTGACATCACTCGCGATGAGAAGATAACTTTCTTAGCAAAGCTTGCTGAGCTGGGAATTCTTCAATATGATGATGGTGAGGCCGCCCCTGGACAGATTTCTTTGGTTGAAGTTGATTTGTCTGGTGAGGACATAATCTCAAAAGTCATAAAGACAGTTGGGAATCCAAGTCAGGATGACACTTGACAGGAGAATCGTCGAGCCTTGAAAAGCAAAACCCCTATGTACCAAGACTCTGACATTGGAAGTGAGGATGAATATAAAAGCTTGCCACATGGACCATGAGTTTGTTCGAAAAGCTCGCGAAAGTGGTAAAGTTGTTGATATCCTTGGCCCACAAAGTGGCAAATATGACTTTAAGGTGAAATTTACACCACCACCAAGTTTTTTCGTTGACGTAAAGGATATTGTCCCGAGTGGATGGGATGATGAAGAAGACCTTACTCTAACTTTGACGAAAGATAAAGAGGTCCACTCTGATGACGAGGATGATGACGAATACAAAACTTCTCGTTGGGATCGTGAGTTCATAAGGAAGGCCCGTGAGAGAGGTGAAGTGGTGGATACCCTAGGACAACCGAGCGGGAAGTATGACTTTATGGTCAAGTATACTTCTCCAAGTTATTTCCAAAACCCTAAAGACATCGTCCCTAGTGGATGGGGAAATGAATTCGAGGATGACTTCGTGGCTATGATTGAGCCTGTTGTGATTGATTTGACTAAGGAGAAAATCCCTCATGGGGCTAGTGCAACTGACAAGGGCGTCATCGAAGTTGGCTCATTGATTGATAATTTTGAAGCCATGAAGGTCTCAAGCGCGGGTTTTGGACCCGTCGTCATTGAATTGCCACAAGAAGTTGGTGAATGCTCTAATACCAAAGTGTCTCCTACTCATTTACCAAAGCGGTCCCCTGGAACTATAATACAAATGAAATCGATGCCATCACCTAATCGGGTTGAATCTACCCACCACGTGAAGGTGTGGAAAAGAAGGCCGTAATTGATGAGAAAGCCGAACAACTCTTCAAAACACTCAAAACAAGTGAGGCAAAGGTGATAGATCAATTGTGCAAGATGCCCGCTTAGATTCCTTGCTGGAGCTTTTCAAGACATCTGAAAAGCATATAAATGCTTTCTTCAAGATCTTGAATGAAGTCCATGTGCTCGAGACCATTGGACAAGTACAGCTGGAGGAGTTTGTGGGTGCTATACTTTTTAGAGATCATATAACTCTTTCTGAGAAAGATCTCCCTTATGAAGGCCAAGCATACATTAAGGTACTATATGTAAACGCTCAACATTTCGGAACCAAGATTTTAAGGGTACTGGTCGATACTAGTTCCGCATTGAACATTTGTCCTTTATCCACCCTCCGTCAATTGGGGATAGGAATGAAAATTGTCCGCCCTCTAGAGATTCCTGTCCGAGCCTTCGATGAGATGAGAAAGGAATCAATAGGGGAAATTGACCCGCCTCTGACGGTCGGCCCCATTACCATTACTAAAAAATTTCAAGTATTGGATATACCGAGCAACTTTAGCCTGCTGTTGAGATGGCCTTGGATCCATGCTGTGGGGATCATTCCTTCTAGTCTTCATCAAATGATGAAACTTCCCATTGATGGAAAGATCGTGACTACTCGATGCGAAAGAGATGTGGAGACTTTCCATAACACCGCCATATCCTTCATTGAGCCTGAAGTTAAGGGAGAGTCGAACTACCACTCGTTTGAGTTTATGTCTGTCACTCATGTGCCTGCTGGGTCAATCATTAGGATGCCTCGCTTCTCAAAGGCATCCTCAATGTCAAGTAAAGAATTGCTCAAGAACGGTTTTGATATTGGAAAAGTATTGGGTGAGCTCGCTCAAGGCATGCCAAATCCCTTTGAGGTGGTTAAAATAAACAAGCGCAAAGGCCTAGATTATCAAGGTGACCGTAAGGGTCAAGGTAATCATAAAGGCTTGAATTATAAAGATAAGAGCTACCAACGCCTCCTGCCTCCACAATTGAAGGATTTTTTTTTTCTAGCCCACCAAAGTTCTTGCAAGAAGAGGAGCCCAATGTCTATCACTTCACTGACTTGTTCAAAAATGGTTTGGGTGGCACCGTTGGTGAAGTTGAAGAGCATGTAGTTCTCGCTGTGTAAGGGATGTTTCTAGTTCCTGCATTTCATTTTAGTTGTATTCCATTCATTTCTCATTTACGAGGAAATTCCATTCATTTCATTCGTTTACACTTATAGTAATCTGGATCACAAACTCTATGGATCCACGATGATATACGTTGTAATGTAGTTTTGAATATCAATAAAAATCACATTTTGTTAATAGTCGTGTGAGGTATCCCAAACCAGACTTATGATGATGCTTTGAGGCCTAGGCTTTTGCACGATCTATGGTTTCAAAATGTTTTAGTGGAACAAGGATGTTCAATGACATGAGGGCTAGTTCCCCAATAAATTTTTGGAAGACTCGAATTCGAAAATAAAATTTTCATGGCATTTGCATGCATTGTATTCATTTATATTTATATACCAATCATTTTTTATTGCATCCCAGGCATGACATTTCACATCATGATAATCATTTGCATGGCTTGGATTCACATTCAAGAGACTTTTTGCAAACCTGGTTATTCCGACTTAGAGTATGAGGATGATTCTCGAGCTATTGAAAAGGAATGGCTTAGACATAACGAGTCCAAACCTCCTACCACCGAGCAACCAATCATCGTGAACTTAGGAGACTCAAATAACCCCAAAGAAACCAAGATTGGGGCAGGTCTATCTCAAGCGGATGTTGATAGATTAATTGGATTTTTGAAAGAATACCAAGATGCTTTTGCTTGGTCGTATGCTGACATGCCGGGTTTATATCCCAAAATTGCAGAACATGCATTACCACTTGATCCTAATATTCCGCCCAAGAAGAAAAAAACTTAGAAGAACGAAGCCCGAGTTATCAAAAAAGAATGAACAATAAGTCATGAAGCTCTTAAATGTTGGTTTCATTGAAGTCACTCATTATGTTGATTGGATTGCTAATATAGTCCCGATTATGAAGAATGATGGACAGGTTTGAGTCTGTGTTGGTTACCGTGACCTGAATAAGGCAAGCCCTAGGGATGATTTCCCTTTGCCACACATTGATGTCTTAGTTGACAATAATGCTGGTTTCGAACTGTTCTCCTTCATGGATGGGTTTTCTAGTTATAATTAAATCTAGATGAAAGAGGAAGACAATACTAAAACTTCTTTCATTACTCCGTGGGGAGTATTTTTGCTGCAAAGTTATGCCCTTTGGTTTGAAGAACGTAGGGGCAACATATCAAAGAGTCATGGTGACATTATTCCATGACATGATACATAAGGAGATTGAAGTCTATGTTGATGACATGATTGAAAAGTCAAGACAAGGGGAAGACCATGTTGAAGTCTTAAGACAATTATTTAACCGATTGAGGAAGTTCAAGCTGAGGCTTAATCTCACAAAATGCATATTTGGGATAAAATCTGGGAAGCTTCTTGGATTTATGGTTAGTAACAAGGGTATCGAGATAAATCCTTCTAAGGTAAAAGCCATATGCGAGCTAAAACCTCCTTCTACTGTTAAGGAAGTCCAATGTTTACTAAGAAGATTGAATTATGTTGCAAGATTCATCCTCAATTGTTAGAAATTGCTAAGCCATTCTTCAAGCTATCGAAAAAGAATGCCAAGGTCAATTGGGATGAAGAATGTTAGAACTCATTTGAAGAGCTTAAGCAATATCTTTCGCAATCTCCTGTACTAATACCACATATCCAAGGTGTGCCTTTAATCTTGTATCTCACCATTTACAAAGAGTCAACATTACCCAGTAGCTGCAAAGTTGGTATTCCTTTGTACCAACAATATTTCTGAATATGAGGCTTGCATCCTTGGTCTGCAATTAGCCATCAATATAAAAGTTAGAAAGCTTCAAGTTTTATGGTGATTATGCACTCATTATCCTCCAAACGGGAGGTGAATGGCAAATATGAGGTGTAAAGTTGTTCCTTACCATGAATATCTCGAAGACTTGGTCCAGGAATTTGACGAAATATCTTTTGATTATTTGCCAAGATCACAAAATTAATTTGCTGATACCATAGCAACCTTATCGTCAATGTTACAAGTAACCGACGGCTTGAGTATTGATCCTTTGCAAATCGACGTTTTCAAAAAACCTGCTTATTGTCTGATGATTGAAGAGGAACTTGATGGTCAGCCCTGGTATTATGATATCATGAACTACCTTCGAGAAGGTAAATTTCTCCAAGGGAGTCAAGCTAATGATTGAAAATACCTGATGAAGTTGGCATCTAAATTCTTCCTTAGTGGAGGAGTCCTTTATAAAAAGTCTTTCGATTTAGTTTTACTAGAGTACTTGGATGCACAAGAAGCTAAACTCTTGATGAAAGAGATTCAAGAAGGAGAATGTGGTCCTCATATGAATGGCCATCTCTTGACAAGAAAAATTATGAGACTAGGTTACTACTAATTGACCATGGAAGTTGACTGTATTCAACATGTGAGGTGCTGTCACCAATGTCAAGTCTATGGACACAAAATCAATGTTCCTCCTAATGAACTGCATAAAATGTTCGAGTCCTGGCATTTTTCAATGTGGGACATTGACATCATTGGACCAATTAATCCTAAAGCATCGATTGGACATCGTTTTTATCTTAGTAGCCATTGATTACTTCACCAAATGGATTGAAGCTAGTTCTTATGCCCATGTCATTGTAAAAAGTGTGGCAAAGTTCATCCGTTGTGATATCATTGCCAAATATGGAGTTCCTGAAGTGATCATCACAAACAATTGATCAAACTTGAACAACAAGATAGTTGATGAATTACTTAGAGAGTTCCACATTCACAATTCATTCGTAACCTCAGGTGATAATTATCTCCCCACATTAGGGCAAGGCATGTGATTTACCAACAAAATTGAGAATGTTGGTTATGTTTGTAAATACCACTTGAGAGTCCTAGGTATTCAAAAGAGAGTGAAAACTAGGGAGCATGAAAAATCAGTGTGCATGGTAAAAGTAAGGCCAATGCCTATGAAAAATGCAAAGAAAAGTAGAATTAATGGTCATGCAAAAGATCATTTAGAAAAATAAAAGAAAAGCTTTGCAAAACATGTATTGCGAGTAATGTCATTAGAAAGAGAGAGCAAAGCTCTCATGTCCCAAGACAAATAGTCTAAAGGACTTTCGAGATATGTTAAATTTCAAGAGTCAGATTTTTGAAAAGTTGTGTGATTGTAATGATGCCAAGATAATTACTCACTGTTAACCCCTCGATATTTGAAAAATTTTCAAGCCTTTTTAAGCCTCACCCAAACCATCATTACAACCCCTGTCCGAAGTCTCTTCCAATTGGGATGATTTGATTTGAAATAAGAATTCAAACAAGAGCTATCGCTAGAAGGAGTGGAAGCAATCTTATCTTATCTTATCTTCAAGCTTCTTAACTTGTGAACTTGATGAAGATATTGATTGAATATTCATTTCTTGGCCTCAAAGCGCATACCTTTGTGTAAGCCTATGACCAAGCCATCATTACGGTCCTTTCAAAAGACCTTTTGATCAATGAACTATATCAAAAGCCTTAGATATAGGTTGAATGAGATCTCTCTAGTGAGATTTAAGCAGTTTTCCCACATCAAATGATAGGAATAGAAAACTCTTTTGAGAGCCAAAGGTGAAAAACCTCTTTTGATTAGCATATTTCCACTTGACATATTTGATTTAACCCTTAGGGGTTAATCGAATTTCATTTTGTTAAAATCCTCTCTGAAGGGATTTGACAATTGATATCGTTTCGCAAGAGTAGCTCTCGACCAACCTCGAAACCCCTTTTCAAAATATGTGTTCCTTAGTGAATCGGTTTTTTGGTAATCCTAAACCATATCCATGTTTCCAGTTTTTTGTAATCCTAAACCATAATCCTTATTTCCGGTTTTTGATAATCCTACACCATATTATTGTTTTTGGGTTTTAGTCATCTTAAACCATGACTTTTGTTTTAGGTTCCTAGTTAACCTTAAATCTCGTTTCTTAGGTTCTTGGTAAACCTTAAACCTCGTTCCTTAGGTTTCTAGTCAACCTTAAATCTCGTCCTTAAGGTTCATGGTCAACCTTAAATCTCGTCTTTTAGATTCTAGGTTATCCTTAAACCTTGTCTTTAGGTTCTAGGTAATTCATAAAGCTTGTCTTTTAGGTTCAGGTTACCCTCATAAACCTTGATCTAGGGTTTTAGGTGATCCTTAATCTTGTCATTAGGTTAGTAGTTATCCTTAAACCGTTCATTTTTCATTAGTGATTTTTTTTCCTACATTTCATTCCATGAGAGAGAGATAGAGGGAAGAAACCCCAACAAGAGTTCAAATACCTCAATGAGCAAAGGAAAGTGTCGTCGTACGTTCCTTAACCAAATGTTATTTCATTTGATATTTTCCCATTTCCAAAGTGGAGTTGACTAAAAATTGCAGGTATCAATTTTGTCTTTAAGTGGAACCTCTTCGAACTTCCACTCAAAGAGGGCTAGTTGTTAACACTTGATTTTTAGTCGACGCATCATTAAAAGGTAAACAATTGAGATTTGGGGCCTCTAATCGCGACGGAGTTTCATTTCTTGGCCAAAAAGTGTCGTTTTTCATTTCTTTCTTTTGCACTGTTGTTTTTAAGCAATTTCTAGTTCACTTTCAAGAAAAACCCAAGAAGTCAAACGGTTGACTTTTGGGTTGATTTTTTAGTCAATCCTTTGATCAAAAGTCAACCTCAGTCAAAAATTGACTTTTTACTGAAAAAGATTTCATTTAGCTTTAATTTCACTTTTATCCAATCAATTTCTTAAAAATTGAAAGATTTAACCAAAAATAAACATTTTAGGAAAAATCAACTAAATAGTTTACCTTTGGTCAAACTTTGACCCACCAAAATAAAAAAAAAAAAAATGCACAAATACATTTTTTTTAATGCCAATTCGACTTTTGTGTCGAAAATTTTACAAAATTTGATTAAGGATCTTATTTCTGAATTTTTCAATTTTAGGTTCTAATCGACCAAAAATAAAATTACTTTTATTCTAGTCATAATTAGGTATAGTTCATTCTTTGACATTTAGTTTATGGACTATTTTAACTCCATTTGTACATTCAATTTCGCGATTTACCGAGTGAAAATGCGAATTGCCATTTTAAGCCATATTTAGAGACCAAAATCGATCATTCATAACTTGCGAACGGACGATAGTTTCTCACTCATTTTCTTAAGATAAGTCCAAATTCAAAATCGATTTTGGAAAATTCACACAAGAACTTATCAATTTGAAGAATTTTATCCTTCGAGCATAAGAAGATCAAGCAATTAAGCTTCAATACACAAAACTCGAATTGACCCATTCATACTTATGGTTTAATTTCATAAAACTAGGTCCAATTTTAATATTAGGCATAGATCCATTTTTGACATGAGCTTGAGCGCTTCAATTCAAGGTCAATTTGAATGCGATAAGTGATCTTACACATGGGTAATTCATTAGATAAGGCAATTATGACATCAATCAAATTCAATTTTAGTTAGTTTGCAATTTTGCCCATTGTATTGCAAATTTTACCATTTTAGCCATTTAGGCCCAATTCAAGGCATCCATGATTTTGACTCATTTTTTTTATGATAAACATTCAATTAGGTCAATAAAAGACCTATAGATCACATTCATAAGGTTTGATTAGCTTGATTGTACTTTAGTTGGCTAAAATCATCTTAAATAGGATAAAATTCCTTTTTAATTTGGTCTTTTAGGGACCAAATTGCATAAATTTTAGACCCATAGGGGTCCCAAGTAGGCGAAATAGCTAGAAACATATCAAAGTGGTCGAAAATCGGTAAAAACCCAGTTGAATCGAACTAAATCGATCTGACCAATCTAACTGGCTGTCGACGGGGCTGGCCGGTCTATCCCATTGCCGGTCTGTTCCTGACCTCCGGTGACCGATTCTGAATCATTTCAATGTCAATTTCACTTATGTACCTTCAATTTCTTGAAATTTTATAGATTGACCCTCAAATTTCATCAAATTGCAAATTAATCCTTAATCGGACATTTTGATGTAATTCTCGATTTTGGCTTTGGTTTTGGCAAATCAAACTCACTAAATCAATTTCCCGACATCTCGAGATCATGAAAGAGCCTTCGAAATCAATTTTTGACCGTTTGATTGAAATTTTGACCGTCAGATCGAACCGACCGCCAAAATTGCTTCACTTATGGTAATATATAAATCAATTTTTCCCTCTATTTAGGGGGGCTCAGTGTGATATCCTGGAATTTCAGTCCTGTTTTCAATTGAATAAATCGGGCATTTTATCGACGCACCTACAGGGCTATTCTCAGAGCTAATCACTCGTGAGATAACTAGATTGGGAAGTCAATAAGAGATTTTAATGCAATAGACTTGGGAATTCAACTAGGAATCAACTACTCGACCATGCTCATCTGCAGAAATCATTATGGCACAGTTAAAAATCGATTAGAGATCAAGGATAGGTCGGTTTGACTGAGATGTGTGGCTAAACGATTAGGATCCTGAAGATGGAAAAGACATGAAAAGGTAGAGGTCGATGTCCATTTTGACCATAATCATGTACTATTCATTTCTAGGACATATGTCTCGAGTTCTCATCATCTGTATAAAAGCTCAACGAGTTACAGGTTCTTTTTTTCTCTTATCATTTTCAATTGTGTTTCTCTTTTATATTTTCTTGGATTGCATGATAGATTTGCCATTTTCCTTGAGTTGTTTACTTTATGTCCCGCAACTTTCAATACGATCGGGTGTTTTCTTTTAATTTTCCTTAGAAGTAGATTAGTATGAAAACGACCAACCACACATGATCGCTTAGTTTAAGACTAATGATCCCAAAAATGTAAAAAGAAATACATGGACACGTTAGGTAAACTAATATACTATTTAAGTACCGAAAGGGCGCTTATAGAAATATTGACGTAACCTAAGTTCCCGAATCTAGATATTTAGTTGCGTAGGAATCGAGGGAGCACTTTCGACCCTCAATTGGGTTTCTAGCTGACCCTATAAAAAAACAAGGCTAGTGGCGACTCTCGTCTTATTTTTAGGCTATCTTAAATGACTAGACTGTATAAATGAACCCATCGCGTGGGGTACGGGTCCCGATAGGACTCATCATGATTTATTTTACTCGTATGTGGAAAATTCCTAATGGATGAAGTGGCGCCATCCTTAAGAAGGTCGCCTGACCTCCTCTCTCGAGGTTGATTGCCCGTGTGGGTATAGATCACGACACTCCGCTGCCACATGGGATATGAGTTTTGGAGAAGTCGCGACCTTGTAAAAGGGACTCACAAGAGGTTTGTCTGGGGGATGAGGTGATGATATTCTTGTGGTTGAGAACTGTGAGGGAACTTTCATGGTTAAGTACCCCTAAATCCGACCTCTCCCCTTTTCCTCTCCTTGCGAGAAGGATCAAGGGCGGTGAAATCGGGTTGTGACCCTCGATCTACCTAGAAAATATACACACTACTTGTTGAGTTGTGGTTGCTCATTTACATTCCTTCTCAATGTTTTTAGATCTCTTGGTTAGTGGCCAATGAAATAAGAGTGACATTGACGGGAACTTTTGAGAATAGAATTTGGGTGGTTAAAGGCCATGTCCTTCAGGTGGAAGGATGACCGTGTCATCTATGATTTAAGGTGTGTCAGTTTATTTTATGGTTGTCATCCTCCTCCTTTTCCCCTTCTACTTCTCTTCTCTGGATCTCTCACAAATATATACATACAAGTACAAACCTAATTCCATAGCATAAAGAGAAGGCAGAGTTAATTACAAGTATCGGTTGTTTTCTAGTTGGTTGTTTCACTCATGATTGGCAATTCGCTACATGTTCTCTCAAGACCGAAATTCTCTCCCCTGCATTATGCGATCAAATCACCAGAGCTATTAATCATCTCCAGAAAATATTAATCAACTCAAAGTCTCGGAAATCTGACAGTGACAATGACCAACGACCATGGATTTGGCCTCTTGGTTAGAGCTCGAGGTGCCGTGGATGCGGCTGATAAGTTCCTCCTGGAAGCATCACAACACTTGAAGTCCCACAAGGGCCGCCTCGCAAAAATTCACGCATTAGTTCACTTGACGTTGCTCAGGATGCACGTACGCTCCACCAAAAAGACATTGCTTAATTTCATCACTAGAGTCAAGGAATTGTCAACTCACCTATCCCAAATGCATAATCTGCCTCATGATCTACTTACTCTTGATGAAAATGCTTCATTGAGTAATGTGCATCAAAGGAATGCATGTTGGAATGGGAAGGTTCAGTCGGACATTGTGGGCCGAGAAGATGCAGCGCACAAGTTCCTAGCTCGGTAGACCTTGAAAGATGGCGATCAGGATGCGCTGAGACTTCGCAGTGTTTCAAAGGTGAGAGAAGAAGCCATCGGCAAGACGGCTTTTGTGAGGAGCATGTACAATAGACTGGAGATAGATCATAGCTTCCAATGTCACGTCTGGGTTCATGCTCTCGAAGAATTCACCTTGAAAGGTCTCTTGGTGAAGATATTGAAGTTGTTGAAATATAATACGTGGAAACAACATGATCTTGCAATTTATGTCAATGCAAAATCATCAGAAAAATAAACAAGAAATAATAAGGATACTAGAGATTTATGTGGTTCGGTTTGAGTACCAGTATCTACATCCATGGGGAGGGTCAGCAGCAAATAATCCACCATAATCGGAGAATCAGAGTTTATAATCGTTCACTCGCTAGAGTATTTCCCACATCTAAATTTAATCTCAAACCCAAAGTATTTACAAATAAATAATGTAACTCATAGCACAAAACTTTCAAGCACCCAAGGCCTCCACGTATGTCCAAGAAGAAACTCAGCACCTTCATCTTTTTGTGTGCATGGCGGCTTCCTGATCGCGCTCAAGGCTTGTGCGGCGTGCAGCTTCAACTAGATGTGTGGCTTCTCTTTTCTTCTTTATTTTCCCGTGTGACGCTTGTCAAGAAAGAAACCCTCATTTTTCCTTTTATATTATGCCAAGAGTCAACAATTTGACTCTGGGCCCCACCATTTAATCCTCCAAAGGTGAATCGTCTTCTGCTGGTAAAAGATAGAAAACCTTGATTTTTCTTTTTTATTTAATTCCTCTTTTGTACAGCTTTAAGGAGTCCAAATCTTTTGTCTTCTAGCATGCACTATTTCACCTCTTTTGAAGATGTCTTCCACAAATGAGATTTAAATCTATCTAGGAAAATCTTTCTCAAGAAATTCGGTTTAACAAATCATTATCCAAATTCAAACTCGAGACATTAATTTAACAATTCTCCACTTTGGCTCAATGTTTCAAGCCAAGTTACAGTGCTCATCATCCTTGCTGCTCTCCCAATGACTTGACGGGTGCTTACTCTCTACAATGCCAATAGAGCTCAAGCAAAGCTTGAGTTTCGCTAAAGGAATAGACTTAGTTGTCATGTCTGCCGGGTTATCTGTCGTAGTAATTTTTTCACAATAGCATTGTGTTTAGTTAAGACATCTCGGATGAAGTGATACCTGACATTGATATGTTTTATTCACTCATGATAAACTGGATTGTACACATAATATATCGCACTTTGTTTATCATAGTGTATATCAACACTTTTTTGATTTAATCCAAAGTCCAGAAGCAAACTTTGTAACAATATCGCCTTAGTTGAAGACAAGGCAACGTGGTTTTGTAAGGACACTTTCCAACTAACTATACCACCTGCTAGCGTAAACACGTACCCCGCTAAAGACCTACAATCATCCAAGTCACTGGTGTGATTTGAATCCACAAAACCAATGGTCTCACTACTATTGTTGTCCTTTCGATACACTATACCTATATTTGTTGTCCCCTTTAAATATCTGAGGATCCACTTCATAGCTTCCAAATGATCTTTACCAAGATACTTCATATAACAACTAACTACGCTCACAGGTTATGAAATATCAGGCTTAGTGTACACCATAGTACTACCCATGGCACTAGAATAAGGAACATGGGACATATGCTCCTCCTCCTTTTCAGTCTACGGTCATAATTTATCTAAAAGTTTAAAGTGCTTTGCTGAAGGTGTACTTATAGATTTCGCCGACTGCATATTAAAATGCGCCATAATCTTCTCAATATATTTCATTTGAGATAGACGTAAAACTCCTACAGCCCTGTCATGCAAAATCTCGATGCCCAATATTTTCTTTGCAGCACCTAAATCTTTCATCTTAAATAGAGCATTTAACTGCCTCTCATACATCAATATTAGACAAATTTTTAGTTGTTATCAGTATATTCATCAACATATAAGAGTAGATAAATCAAAGAACCATTCTCCAATCTCCTAAAATAAACACAACTATCCATCTGACTTTTCAAGTAGCCTTGACTAGCTATGAAAGCATCAAAATGCTTTTTCCACTACCTAGGAGATTGTTTTAGCTCATACAAAGATTTCTTTAATAAGCAAACATGATTTTCCTTACTTGAAATAGAAAATCCTCTGGTTGCCTCATGTAAATTCGTTCCTCCAACTCATCGTGAAGAAATGTAGTTTTTACATCTAGTTGATCTAACTCGAGATCCTGTAAAGCAACTAAGGCAAGTAAAACATAAATAAAAGTATGTCTTAACACAGGAGAAAACACCTCATGTGACATCCTAAATTTTTCAGATCTGTTTTCAATTAAATTAATCGGACATTTCATCGACACGCCTATAGTGCTATTCTCAGAGCCGATCACTCGTGAGATAACTAGACAATATGGGGAAGTCATTAAGAGATTTTAATGCATTAGACTTGAGGTTTCGACCAAGAATCGACTACTCGACCATGCTCATCTACAGAGATCATTTCGGCACAGTAGATTGATTAAAAATCAGAGATAGGTCGGTTCGACTGAGATGCGTGGCTAAACGTAGGTGATTCGACTAAATTACAAATTATCGTCGACTGGCACTAGATTGATTTTTCTATCGTTTTGGTACTTGTGTCCATATTTGAATCCTCGAGATTTGCATGACAACTGAGAGTTGCCAATATGTCGAAGAGGTTCACTGTGGTTCGAAGAAAATCGACCACGAGTTATTTGTACTAAAAACTTTTGAAAGCTACTCGGTAGCCTAGGTCACGCTAAAAACACGCCAGAGTGCAATTAACTGCGAATTTAAATCTGATTTTAGAAATTGAAAGTTCTGTCATGTCACAAGTCATTTTAGGAACGTTGACTCAGTCTCCAAAGTTTTTTCTGCAAACCGAGACTTTTTGGGAAAAAGTCGAGATAGGGCCATTTTTGTCCAAAAAAGGCAGAGGATAGTTTTTGATCACGCAATTGGGATGCAAGTGGGTTATAGTGGTGAGGAAAAATACCAATTTGATCGAGGACTCGATGGTTGAATTTCCAATGGCCGAATTGAATTGATTCAAGAAGGATTGAAGTTCAAATTGTGCCAACTCCCTTGCAAATTCGTAGCCCCCCTTGCCCATGACTTTTGGACCCTTTCCTTGGTTTCTTGAGGAAGATTGAGGGCTGAGGATTGTTGTCACGCCCCGAACCTCCGAGCGCGTGCCCATCCCTTTATGGTCGATAAATTTTGCGACTTCCCAGGATGAGTCGCCGACCCTTTTTGTTTTATTGCGCATGCGGAAGCTAAAATAAATCCCATGACAGTAACCATCTCGGGATAGAAAAACAGGACAACAGGTTCACCAACAAACATGCTTTTATAAACAATGAGTTTGGATACAAAAGAGTCTAGTCCAAAGTCAACAAGAAGGCCGACTCTAAAACATAAAGGTATTGTCCTACGACATTCTAGTCGGACACAAACGCCAATCCTTTTGACTCCACCTCCACAGACTCTGGGACTTTGGTCCTTCATGACCACCTTCTGAGGATCTAAAAATGGTTATTCAATAACCAGTGAGACAATGTCTCAGCAAGTCCATGCTCTAAACCCCAATTAGGAGGGAAATACGCCCCGTCTTAACCACACAATCACACAATTAGCACAAAGGACTTACCTCACCTCAGTTCCTTCCTGCACGTCAGCACTGTTCATATCACATTGCATATAATCAATGCACATAACAATTGGGATGTCTCAACAACTCATTTAATCACAAGGGTCCTGCGTTCCAATTGTTAATTACACCCCTTAAGGGTATGGCCAACTCTAAATGTGGCGGTCTTCTGGCATTGCCAAGTGTCGTCTCACCTCCTTTGAGCACTGCAATGTCTCTTAATTAGACGACTTCCCCGAAGGGGCGTAGGTCCATAATCTATTGCGACCCAAGTCCCAATAAATGGGTAACGTCCGACTTAACAACCTAAGACGGTTTCTCTTAATAAACACATGACCAATCAATCACGGCCCAGGACACTGTGCATTGCACTTAAATGTCTCAATTAAAATAGTGAACCTGACATATTTTCTTCGTATTTGAAATACACGGTAAAATAGTTGTGTGTGGGTACACGATCAATTCACACTAGAAAAATTGATATCCTCCATTTAAAATCCCACTAGTTTATATAGTGTATAAAACTATTTTTGATGTTAAAACCCGACACTCGGGATTTTTTGAATAAATAATGAATTTCACAAATTTTGGAATTAAATACTCAAAATTCCAATCAGCACTCAATTGGCACAAATTAACATCCAATTGCATAAACTGAACACACCATTGCAATCAGCACAAAATTCCGGTTACCGACTATCCCGGTCTAATTTCCGGAAAAATATTTAATAATTAAATAATTACTGACATTAATTAAATAAATAAATTAAATACTAAAAATGCTAACTTAGGCTAAATAATTCTAATCTAACCACCTGTTGAGCTAAATAAATTCTAACTAAATAACAACATACTAACCTAATTTACTAAAGTCTCTAACCACCTAATTAAATAATCTAACTAACCTAATTTAACTAACTAAACTAATAATTAAACTAATTACACTTAAATAAATCTAAATACCCCTTAGACGTCATTAGCCTACTAAGAAGAGTTTGGTGCATAAACTCATCGGTTAATTGCGGAAATCGATTCACCGCGACGACGGTGCGACGGCGGCCGAAATCTAAATTTTCAGCGGCATTAGCGGACTTGGACCGGGCCTAAAAGCCTTGCAAGCCCACGGCAAATGCTAGGCTTGATCTCAGGCTTGGGCTTGGTTGCGGGATGGGCCCGTGATGGGCTGAACTGCTGAAGATGATTTCGCTGGGCTCATGGACTTCAAGATGGGCTGCTGGACTTATGGGCTGTTGACTTGAAATATCACTGGGCCGAAACGATCCAGCAAATCCTGCAGCTGGGACTGAACACTTTGGTGGACTGTGGGCTCGATGAAACTCGCTGGGCTGCTGAAGCTAAAGCCCACGGCTGGCCTGACTTAAATTGTGTGAAGATGGGATGAAGGCACGGACGATGGGAGCAGCTTGCTGGCGTCGAGCGATGGAGAGAAGATGGGGGCAGGCGGCGTTGAATCGGTGGCTAAGTGAGACGGTGGGGTTGCCTCGGTCAAAATCCCACTTCGCTGGGTAGGCTAGAGTTTGAACGTTGACTAGAGAAGCAGCTATTGGCAGACGAAAAAACAGACGAGCGTGAAGTGGCCAGTGTGAAAGGGGCAGAGGCGTGAGCTTCGGTGGTCGCAAGCTGAGGCCAGTGGGACTCCAACAAGGCCTCATCTGTTGACCAAAGAAGATGTGGGCTGGTTGAGGGCGCACGATGGAATTCGGTGGAGAGACAGTAAGAGGGATAAGAACGTGGGATCCTTGAAATAAAATGAAAGAGAGGAAAGAGAAGCAAATGAAAGGAAAGTGAGATAGCTGGTTCGGTGGATTGCAAAGAAAGAGAGAGATTGAGGGGATGAAAGCAAAACACAATAGAAGGGAGTTGGTTCGAAGAAGAGAAGACGGAGGGGAACGTGCGATGGAAGCTTTGGGGGAGAGAGAGAGAATAGTCAAAGACTAATCCATCTAATTTAATGTTTGTCTCCCAAAGGTCTTCAATCATATCATATATGTCCCCTTAATACTTTCCAATAATAATCCACCAAAATAATCCAATTTCGATGTTAAAAATCCAGCTCTAAGCCATAGCTCCGAATTTGACAATTTGAGCTTCAATTTCTTCATGAAATTTCTCAAATCAGCATCCAATTTTTTCGTGGAAAAAGCCTGTAGAGTTTCTACAAATGCCCCTCGTCAAATAGCTTGGTATAGAAGTCAAAATCTTCCTTCAAATCAGCCCGATCAAATTTCCGTAACGTTTGAAATGATTTTCTACAAAAATCTCGGGATCTCTGAAAATTCTTTGGAGGATGAGTCGACGTTTCTAAAATAGATCATGATACGACAAAACTTTCAATTTCTGAAATCGGATTCAATTTTGCGGTTAATTTCACTCTGGCGTGCTTTTAGCGTACCTAGTCTACCGGGTGGCTTTAGGAATTTTTAGTGCAATTGACTTGTAATCGATTTATCTTAAGTCACAAAGTGCATCTTTGACACATTGGCAACTCTCGGTTGTCATGAAAATCTCGAGGTTTCAAATATGGACACCGGGTACCAAAACGATAGGAAAATCCGTCTAGTGCCGATCAATGAGTATTTTGCAATCAGGTGGAATCACCCACACTCTGATCACATACCTCAATCGAATCGACTTATCTCCAGTCTTTGATCAATTTCTAACAGTGCCGTAATGACCCTTGCAGATCAACACGGTTGAGCAGTCGATTCCTGGTCGAATTCTCAAGTCCATTGCATTTAGATTCCTTAGTTGCTTCCCCAAATAGTCTAGTTATCCTGTGAGTGGCCAACTCAGGGAATAGAACTATCGGCACGTCAATGAAAGGCCCGATTTGTTTAATTGAAAACAAAATTTGAAAATTCAGGATGTCACAATTGCTGTGGAAGCCAGCCACACTTGGTGGGACACACCAAAGGAAGACAAAGGGGAGAGATAAGGCCTTAGTGAACCCCTCCATGCCATAACCAGTTCCCTCCTCCCTCTTCTCTCCCTCTTCCCATCGAGCTCTCCTTCCCCTATGCTGTTCAAATGCTAGCCACCACAAAGGAAGCCAGCAGCCCATCCGAAGCTCGCCAGAGTGCCACCGCAATGCTGCCACTCGGCCGCTTGCGCCCTCCACCTTTGTACCATCCAATTGCGTCGTCTCCACCCGTCCTCACGTCCAAGAGGTCCTTCGACCAGCTCAGCCCACTGTTGGGGTCCTTGCCACCGCCGTGAGCCACCGTCTCCACCCATCCAGGCCACAGCAGCCCCACCGTGCCGTTTCTGCCTCATCCAGCAACCGGAGAAGCTTTGGTAGCCACCAACTAGCACCAGACAGAGAGCAAGTTGTGTGGGTCTCTAGGTTACTGTTCAGCCTGCTTTGGCCCGTTTCCGGACCTTGAAAGGCGGTCCCCCTTTGGAGTTTCTCGTCCCCCACAGCGTCCCTATCGTTTTGATCCAAGCGGATCGTCGAACAAGTGAGTTTAACTCACGAATCCTTACTTAGTAAGTTAATGACGTTTAAGGGTTGTTTAGTTTAGACTAAGCTAGGATTAGGTAGTTAGTTAGAATGGATTAGTGAATTAGTTAATTATCGGTGCATGTTAGGTGGATAGTTTAGTGCATTTAGGACCTAGACAAGCTCTAGTATTTATCTAGAGTGATTCGAAAATTTTCCAGATCTGTCTCGGCTTTCAATTAGGCTTTACGGGCCTAAGTTCTATTTAATTGCATTTAATAATTATTTTCCGTAATTATTTAATTAATTAATTATTTTCTGGAAATTAGACCGGGATAGCTAGGGACTTAAATTTTATGCTGATTGCAGTGGTGTGATCTATTTATTTAATTGAGTTCAAATTTGTGCAAATTTTATGTGTTTGTATTTTAGGAATTTATTCCTAAATTTATTTATTTTCTATAATTAATTGGAAAATCACCGGGTGTTGGTTTACAGCGCCAAAAATGGATTTGTGAACGATTAAAATTGGTGGGATTTTCAAGTGGCAGAAAATTGTATTTTGGCTAAGGCTGACTGTATACCCACACACAATAATTTTTATTAGGTAGGATAAAAATAGCAGATTTTGGTGAGCATTATTAGTATACTATATCCGCCTACGGGCCTCAATATATCAGCTTTGGGTGAGCAATATACTTGGTGGTCAGCTTCTGGTGAGCAAAATAGATTATTAGCTTTGGGCAAGCAATAGATTATCAGCTTCGGGTGAGCTATACTATCTATCTTTAGCTTAGGGTGAGCAGTCCTGATTTGATAGGACCTTATAGATAGTATTAATTGGGCCAACTATGGGAAGGTTGTGATGACATGTAATCGACTGAGTCGATTGATCGATGGTTCGATCTGTCTTGATGTGTTGAAATGATTGGTTGAGAATGTCAATTATACTGACTTGCAGGAAGGAACATAGGCAAATGTAAGACCTCCGACTCGTGATTGTGCTTAGGTAGCCCTCAGGGCGTATTTTCTTCCTAGTTGGGTCTTAGGGGGTATAACTCGCTGAGACGTCGTCTCACCTCATTGTGAGATAACATTTCAAGTCCATAGATGGCAGCTCCCGAGATTTTTGGCCGACTTAAGAAAGTTACAAAGTACACATCTTATATTCCGATGAATTAGAGCCCTACGGGTTGGGACTATGAGCTGGTAAGGTCCATAATCTGGGTGGATGCGGGTCTCACCCACAAGGTGCCCCACCGATACAGATTGTGGTACTGCCAGGCTCAAGATGGCTAGAGAGAGGGTCCCATCCCGGAATCTGAGATTCCTCTATACATTATGGAGGTCGCTTTTAGAAAATGCACGGCAGATCCTCCTCAAGGCTCGATCGTAGATGCAGTAGACCCGGCTCTTGAAGTACTAGAGTCCCCGGTGCAGTCTGCTGAAGGCTCTAGTTGAAGTGTGGAAGAAGGTGAAATCGTGGAGGATGACATAGAGGAGGACGAGGACCCGTAGTTGATGAAACCCACGCCCCTATTTTGTAGACATTATAAATAGACCAACTTGTATTATATATGACATGGTTTGCTATATATATATGTGCGGTTTGGTTATGTTGTTGGTTTTCAAAATTATGGCCCTACTTTTTTATCCCATTGTGTTATTGTCTAGGGATTATTTATCTGCTTTCGCATGCGTATTAAAATGAATGGGTTGGCGATGCGTCCTGGGACGTCGCTATTAATCGACTGCAGAGGGATTGGCACGTGCTCGGGGGATCGGGACGTGACACCTCATTATAGTCAATGCCCTCCCACTGTGTATACCCCTTTGTCACAAGTCTTGCTTTATACCTTGCTGTCTCGACAACATGAATGCCTTCCTTCTATTTGAAGACCCATTTACTTCCAACAATCTTTTGGCCATTGGGTACTTTAACTAGCTCTCGTGTCTGATTTTGATGGAGTAATTCCATCTCTTCATTCATAGTCCCTAGCCACTGTAACGAATCTGAACTAGCCATCGCCTCAGAGTAAGACGAAGGCTCATCTATCTTCATCTCATCGCCTATAGTCAATGCATAAGCAATATCTATATAACCATAATGTATCAATGATTTAATTTGCCTTTTCTGTCTGTCTGTGACTATAGTGTGTTGTGGCTTTGCTGGCTGTTCACTATCACTGACTTCAGGAATTGCGGTCTCATCTGTAGTTTCAAGTTCTATTACCTTTAAGGTCTCTTGAGTCGCCACTTGAAGCTCCACCTCACTAATGACACCATGATCTCTCTGCTTTGCTAGCTGTGTCTCAAAACTCCTCTGTTGAAGTATTGCAGTCTCATCGAAGATCACACATTTACTGATTAGAAAACCGAGTGATCTAGGATCGGTGCACCACAGCCAATAGTCTTTAAACCCATGCGTATAACTCAGAATTATGCACTTCATCACCCTCGGCTCACGCTTACCATCAGTCACATGAGTATACGTAGGACATCTGAATATACATAATTCGGAGTAATCAATAGGTTTCCCTGACCATATTTCCTCACGAGTCTTCCACTCGATAGCAAATGATAGAGATCAATTAATTAGGTAGCATGCCATGTTTACTGCTTCGACCCAAAATTCCTTACTAAGTCTTGCATGCGAAAGCATGCATTGAGCTCGCTCAAGCAAAGTTCTATTCTTCCGTTCTGCCATGCCATTCTGTTGTGGTATCCCAGGTATGTGTGGTGTCTCACAATCTCTTCTTTCTCGCAAAACATGGTAAAATATTTATCATAGAAATCCATGACATTATTGGTTGTCAAGCACTTGATCTGTTTAGCTGACCGCTTCTTAATCAATATCTTAAATTTCTTAAATCGATCAATCACATCATATTTGTGCTTTAGAAACTATACCCATACCTTCTTTGAATAATCATTGATAAATGTCAACATATATCGGGCACCTCCTTTTGAAGGAACTGAAGACGGGCCCCAAACGTCTGAATAAAAGTATTCAACTAGTTGCTTGGTCGAATGAACAGCTGTAGTAAACTTGATTTGGTGTTACTTCCCAAAGATGCAGTGCTCACATAAGTTTAGCTTCCCTGTCTTCTGACCTTTTAACAACCCCTTTTTGCTCAGCATTGTTATACCTGCCTTACTCATGTGCCCTAAACGCATATGCCATAATTGAGTCAAGTCAGAGTCTGACTCACCTGATGAAACTGTAGAGGTTTCAGTCACGATTTCTCCTAGTACATGATAGAGAGTATTAACTTTCTCCCCCTTTATCACTATCATGGCATCTCGAGAGATATTCAGTACTCCACCCTCAGCAGTAGACACCTACACCCGATATCATCAAGTGTTCCTAGAGAAATAAGATTCTTCTTGAGCTTTGATGCATGCCTTACGTCTGTCAATGTGTGCACCACCCCATCGTGCATCTGAATCCGAATTGTCCCTGTCCCCACAACTTTATAGGCTGCATTATTCCTCAAAAGAACGCTACCACCATTTGTAGTTTGATAAGTAGGAAACCAGTTCTTATGATGTGTCATATGAAATGAACACCCTAAATCTAGCACCCATTCGTCTCCTGATGAAGTAATGATCACACATAAAATAGCTTCTACATTACTAGTGCTCCCTTCGACGACATTCGCCACACAGCTTGTGGCATTTTGCCTATGCTTTATTCCTATGCTTCAGACAATCTCTCCTTATGTGCCCCTTCTTATGACACTCAAAGCACTCACGCATCCTTTGGACTTTCTATGGCGTGATTTAGATATGCTTTTGCCTCTGCTACCATTAGGCCCATGATGTTGCTCTTTATCCCAAATTATTAGTGCTTGCGGAGACATGTGTTTTTGGTAAATAGTCGCCCGGGCCTAATCACTGCGACCCCTTTTGTGAGGAGGCATCCCTTCTCCTGAAGTTATAGGATTATTTGCTAAGTTCCTTAGAGACAGTTATCTCGCGTCCTTAGATACTCTCTACCTACCCACCCGTGTTAGTTTTAGGTATAGGTACCCTTTTGTTGAAGGTCGTTTGTATTTTTTTTTTTTGGGAGTATGGCATGAGTTACTTCAACACCATAGCGCCAAGTACTTGAACATTGGCCTGGGGCATTTTCTCTACCCTTTCTTACCCTAAAAAAGCAGGGGCACCTTGCGTCCTTGAACTGATAACAATCTTTCGGCTAACCTAGCCTCCTCCTTCCCTTAGGACCAATAAGGGGTAGTATAGGAATATTCACTACTTGTCCATCGACTACGCCTTTCAGCTTGATCTTAGGCCTTGACTCATCCCTCGTGGAAGAACTTTGTGGAGGAACCCTTAGGTTTTTGGGGCATTGGATTTTGACCGATGTTGCGTTACTAAAGCCAGCATTCTCGCTTCCGCTTCATCCACCCCTACTGTCCCTCTAAGGCGGAACGCTCTCCTACTGATGTATTTTTACATCCTATAGCTTCGGCAAATCGCTTAGCCTCGTTCATCTTTGGCGCAAAAGCATTCAATTAGTGAGCTATTATGCACTCTTTCAAGGTGGCTGCTTCCAAGCAAATCTCCTGGCTATCTCTGCACCCCTACCTCTTTTATCACTGAACAGTCATTTAGGGGCCTTAGCTGGTGATCCGAGTTGTTTCCCTCTCGATGATGAAGCTTATCACCCATCGTCTAATTGGCTGACTTTGACCCCTATTATTTGGATGTCATATCTAGTATTCAGAGTTTGTCTCGATTTCGTACCGCTTTCGCGGCCTATATCGAAATGGTGCTTTACCCTTAGATGTTCAGTCAATTATTGCACCTCAATGCATTTCGAGGAGAGTTAGCTAGCTTTAGGTTTGAGTGGTATTTCACCCAAACCATAACTCATTCGCTAATTCTTCGACATTAGTCGGTTTGGACCTCCACTTAGTTTCACCCAAGCTTCATCCTGGTCATGGATAGATCACCTAGGTTTCCATAAGTAGTGACAATTGCCCTATGAAGACTTATTTTCACTACGGCTCCGATGGGTTCCCTTAACAAAGCCATTGCCCATGAGTCGCCAACTCATTCTTCAATAGGCACATGGTCAGAGTCTTAGTAGTCTCCTCCCACTACTTGGGAGTTTACGGTTTCATGTTCTATTTCACTTCCCAATGGGGTTCTTTTTACCCTTCCCTTACGGTACTACTTTGCTATGGGTCACCTAGGAGTATTTAGCCTTGCAAGGTGGTCCTTAATGATTCACACGGGATTCCACATACCCCATTCTATTCGGGTTAGAACGTAAGCTAGTGATACTTTCGGCCGCTGGACTCTCACCATTTAGGGTGTAGCATTCCACTGCTTTGCCTTGCAGCATGACGCTTGTATTGCTCTCCTACAACCCTGTTTTCATAGTTTAGGTTGCTTCCATTTTGCTTGCCGCTACTATGGGAATCGCTTTTGCTTTCTTTTCCTCCAACTACTAAGATATTTTAGTTTGCTAGGTTGTCTTTTGCTTGCCCATGGATTCAGCAATAGTTCGAAAGGTTTACCTAATCGAGAATCTACAAATTTATATTTATTTTCAACTCCACGAAGCATTTCGTCACTTACTACGCCCTTCCTCGTCTCTGGGTGCCTAGGCATCCACCGTAAGCCTTTCTTCATTTGAACCTCGCCCTTCACTTTAACGCTATGCCATCATAAGGTGTTGCTAAATGGAAGGATCTTATCAACATCCATAAATGAGAAATCATAGATTGAACTACCAAATCGGAAAAATTGGGTGCTATTATATAGTTTTGTATCAGCTAAGTTCATGAGTTGGAGATAAGCGGACTTAAATTGCTAACATCCGCCACAGGGTAAGCCACCATCTCTCCAGCCCCTCGGCTGATTCTACCATAGAGGCAAACGATAGACAATAACCCCCCCAGAACACAGCTTACAACTTTCATTGTACTATGCTCTCCAAAGAGCAACTTTTCTCAAAATCTCAAAGGGTGCTAAGTTGGAATTCCATTTTAACTAAGGATTCTTGTGGTTCCAGAGGATCTAGCTACAAGAGAACCAGGACCAGAGAGCTTTCCCCCCTTTCCGTCCGACTCTTTGGTCTTAAGAATGTTGGTTTTAAGAATGAGTGATTGCCCTTCTTTAACCCTTACTACTTAACCTAAGAGTGGACAGCTAATGCGTTCCACTTATTGAACATGATTTTATGGTCAGTCCGTGACCCCTAGATGCCAAAGGCGTCAATGGGGGTGATCTTGTAGTTCCTACAAGGTGGAGACGATGGGGTCAGTCCATCGATTTTCTTTTCTTTTTCCGCATTTCCATCAAAGGATTGAAGGGAGATAGTGCATCAAGTTGTTTGCAAGGGCCAACTTGATCCTCTTCCCCAAGGATCCCAAATGAGGGAACCGTAAGAAAGCCACTGACTCCAACTACTATTTATGTATGATCCATACTAGATTTGACTAACAATCCATCCTACTTTCTCTACGTTCTTGATAGCCCATCTTTATCTCAGTAGTCTTTCAGTGGCATGTTTTAGTCCTCTTCCCCATTACTTAGAAAAAGTGAGCCACCAGTTTAGGTACAAGATACTATCATTACTGCCTAGATAATTAGACATTAAACCCGTAATTGCAATGACCCAATTACAAGAGCAGAGCTCTACCAATTGAGATATATCTCCCTAAGCCAAGTGGAGCATGCATGAAGGAGTCATATGCTTCTTCTATTCTTTTCTTTTCCTTGGCGCAACTGGATTATCTTGAGAGACCTTGTCTGTCAAGTAAATCATCGTACCTATGGTCCAACCAATTGCGAGAGAATCAATAGATTCATTTTGGGAGCTATTCATCCTTCTCGAATGCAGCATGCAACTCTTCGTTGTATTACGCTCTCCAAGTGTGCTTGTTCCCCCCTTCTTCCTTACCATGGCAAGTTTTTGTGAAATAACTTCGATGAGAAGAAAAAAGAAGGTGTTAAGAGATGGACCCTCCTGGCCCAACTATAGATACTCTAAGATCATTTTTCAAACCTGCTCCCATTTTGAGTTAAGAGATAGATAAATAGACACATTCCAACGCACTGATTGACGACATTCGTAGTGATTAAGGCGGTCGAAGACCAAGAGGTGAGTTATTTATCATCCAAGTATTCTTCTTACAGCTAGATCCAATCTCCTAGTCCCTGCGGAAAAGAAATAGAATTTCATGTTCTTTCAAGGTAATTGTTGTATGCCCTTACAACAGTAAATTAGTAAGGTTCTCCCATGACTTTGGTAAAGAAGTTACCAACATCATGTTCTATCCTTCATCATCAAGTATCTTACTGACGTTCTTTAAATCCATCATAAGTTTATTGAATTCATCTAGGTGAGATCTGATAGACGTACCTTCAGCATATCTAAACTGAAACATCCTTTTCAACATGTACAGGTGATTGTTCAAACCTTTCTTTACATAGAGTGTCTAAAGTTTCGCCCATAATGTTGCGGCATCTTTCTCCTCGGCCACCTCCATCAAAACCTCATCTGACAAGTTCAACAGAATTGTACCCTTTGCTCTTTCCATTAACTCTACCTCTCAAAGGATTTTATTAAAATCAACAACTCATTTTCACCATCTAGTGCCTTGGTCAAGTCTTGGGTTGTCAATAACGCCTGCATCTTGATACTCCATAACCCAATATTATTCCTCCCGTTAAAATTCTCAATTTAAGCTTTCGCTTTAGACATAATTGCAATAACAGAATTTCTAGATAATAATTAAACAAGCAAAAGCTCTAAATCACAATCAAGAAATCCGATTCCATGCTTTAATACCAATTGTTGTAATATAATATGTGGAAACGACAAGATTTTGCAATTTACATCAATGCAAAATCACCAAAGAAATAAATAACAAATAATAAAGATACCGGAGATTTACGACATGCAGACCCCTGGAGTGCCATAACTTGGTACAAAGGGACACTTAAGTGCCATAACTTACGAAAGGTACACTTAAGTGCCAAAATCGGAGCAAAATGGATCACTTGAGTGCCAATCCGACCAAAATCCGGCCAAATTGCATACGTGGCATTTTCCGGCGATTTCCAGCGACTTCTTTTACTGATGTGGCAAATGTTTTTTTTTTTTAAAAAGCTAACGTGGATGAAAAAAACAACGTCGTCCATCCACATTGAGTGCGCTGACCTAAACGACGTTGTTTAGGTCATTGTGGCTTAAGCACGCCTGGCCGTCGCCTTTCCTCCCCATCCGCGTTCACACTAGATCTCAGGCCCTTCTCTCCGTCGCCGTTCACGCCCAAAGCTGGTCATCAATCGCCGTTGTCAGTCAACGTTGTTGGTCACCATCGCCACTCACCGCTCACCATCGTTGGTCGTCGTCACCGCTCACCATCATTGGTCGTCGTCACCGCTCACCATCGTCGCTCGTCCAGGTTTGGTCCCTTCTCCCCCTCCCCTGTGATGAAATTAGGGCTCGATTATTTCATTAGGGCTCGCTCGATTATTTTATTAGGGCTTGATTACTTTATTACGGCTCTGATGGAATTTCTGTTGATACACTTCAACTAAAACTTGCTAACATCACACAAAGAGACCAGATTTCTCATTATTTTCATGAATTTTTCTTTCAAGCCAATGTCAGAGTATGCTTTGATTGTTGAGTCACTGGCTATGCATCTCCTTAAGAGCATCCTAATAAAGTAGGTGACTAATGCATCTCCGAGAAGAAAATTAATTCCTTGAACCACCCTGCTTGTGAGGCTGTATAGGGTATGTTTATCAATCCAAAATCCTAAATGATGACAGAAAGATGAAAAAGAGAACATAACAACTGTAGCTAGAATTTTATTGGTAAAGTTACAAACTGAGAAAAAGTTTCAAGCAGGAAGAATAAGAACTTGAAAGGGTATTAAGGCATGTTTTGGTGAAGCTATTTCCTGGAATTGGCTCTGCGGCTTGCATCAGTCTTCTTTGAGAAAGGTATTGTCTGCTTGTTCAAATTTGTTATGTGTTAGGATAGTCTAAGACTTTGGAGTGATCTGTCTGTGCTTCATTTTCTCTTTCTTTTTCTTTAGCTTTAGCGACATAAAATGCTTCCAAGTTTAGTTGTTCTAATTTTAGTTTAAACTTCTAAAGGAATTTGTAGGAGTCAGCGGCTGTGATTTGATTAAGTTGATGTCAAAGTATGCTTTGATTTGATTAAGTTGATGTACATTCTCTCGCATCGCAAGTTTAGTTTAGTAGACAAAATTGCTTGGGCTGTGATTGTTGTGGGGAACTGTGCTTGTTGTGGGGACCTTTGTTTTTGGTTAATATTTTAAGGGAAGAGAAGGCAAATAATTAAAGTGTTGACCTCTTTTTTGGCTGTCATGTAGGGGCATATTGTCAGTGTGGGGACCTCTATTTACTAAAGTCCATGAGAGTGGGGGACTCCCATGTGCAATTGTCTAGTGGTCCCAAAAACTAATGATTCTTTTTCTTGTTCTTGGTGCAGCAATGGCTCATGACAAGGATTATGTCGATGTCATAGTTTGCTACGATGGGGAATTTGTGATTGGGGAGGATGAGTGGGAGTATGAGGGTGGAAATGAGGGCACCATCTATGTGGATATAAAAAGGCATCTTATATAGGATTTCTTAGGGATATAAAAACTTATTTGCCTTGTAAAGTTCGAAGTTGCTGTATTGTATTCCCGGGAAAGACTTAAGAGATGGTTTGAGATGCTTAGAAGATGATAATGGTTTTACAGATGTTCTATACCATTATCTTCATGGTGAAGAGGTAAAAATATTTGTTGAGTACAATAGTGAAAGTGAGGACGAAGATGATGATGGAGAGAGCGCCGAAGTAGGACAAGAAGGAGTTGGTATTCAAGGTAGTACTAACGTTAGGGTCGAAGGAGGGTAGGATAGATATGATGGACATGAGAGGAGCGCAGATGCAATTCACCAAAGTGATTGTGACATAGGTGATGTCACAATATATGGATTAGATTGGGAAGTAGCTGAATCAATTGATGATGATGACGAAGGGTTGCCTGCTGAAAATTTTATAAGTGATGATGACGATGAGGAGCTTGTATAGTCAAGAATACAGCGAAGGGATATTTTGATAGCTAAGTTTGCAGCTTTGCAAGTAGCCGATGAAGTTCCAAAGCAGGACCCGAAGGCCACTGCGAGATCTTTGGTGCTGTTGGCGAGGAGATCGACTATGAAGAAAGCATCGATAATGCTACTGCCCGGGATGAGCTTGAAGAAGATGAAGGACCTGTGCATAGAAGGAAAAGGAAAAGTAAGTTTCCTTCTTATGATCCATCCGTTGCCTCTCCTACTTTGTCGGTAGGCATGAAATTTTATGATGCGAAACAATTTAGAGAAGCTATACTGAAGAACTCCATTGCTGCACAGAGGAACATTGACTTCATTAGAAACACTAAGACCATTGTAAGAGCTAGGTGTTCGTAGCAAAATTGTCCACGGAAGATCTATGGCACATTTGTTAGGAGAAGTGGATCTTTCTAGATTAGAGCCTACCAAGAGGAACATACTTGTTCCATTAATTTTGAGAATAAAAGGGTAACAATGCATGGTTGTCGAAGCACTTCTTTGAATTGATTAAGCTGATGCCTCAGATGAATACTACTCAGTTCAGGATGCTGGTGAAGGAGCAGGTAGGCATCAGCATCAATATATCCAAGAATCAATGTAAAAGATCGAAGCAAAAGGTCTTGAAGATACTCATTGGTCATTACAGCAGTGAATATGGATAGTTGTGGGACTATGCTTAGGAGTGTAGGCTGCAAAATCCTGGAAGTAGAGTGTATGTAGAGGTCGTGGAGAGACCACTTCCTGATATTGGGATGAAGTTCGATAAATTTTATGTTTGTTTCAATGCATGCAAACGATGATTTTTATTTGATTGTAGACGGATTATAGGATTGGACGTGTGTTTTTTGAAAGGCTTGTGCAAGGGAGAATTGCTGGCCGCAATTGGAACAGATGCAAACAACCAAATGTTTCCCCTAGCTTGGGCTGTTGTGAAGGTAGTGAACAAGGACAATTGGTCTGGTTCCTCAAAAATTTGATGACTGATTTGGAGATAACAAATGGGGCGGGGTGGGCGTTCATGAGCGACCAACAAAATGTAATGTTTGCTTTTTAAAAAATTTGGTCACTTATTTGCTTTTTGATATAAACATGTCATTTGCTTACATTTTTTATATTTTGAATTATTGCAGGGACTGGTTCTAGCAATAGCTGAGTTGTTGCCTTATGCTGAACATCAAATGTGTGCGCGGCACATATACGCAAATTGGACAAAGACCTATAAAGGGGACAAGCTGCAGTCGCAATTTTGGCAGCTAGCAAAGAGCACAAATATGGCTGACTTTAGGATGGCCAAAGAAGAGATGCTTCAATTGACAAAAGATGGTTATGATGCACTGTCCCAAACAGACTCGAAGCATTGGTGTAGGGCATTCTTCAGCGAGGAATTCAAGTGCGATAACATTGATAACAACATCTGCGAAGCATTCAATGGAAGCTTAATAGAGGCCAGATGCAAACCAATTATCTCAATGCTTGAAGACATACGGGTTTTGGTCATGACTTGGCTGCATAGAAAAAGAGATGAGACTGCAAGGTGGACTAAGCAATGTGGTCCTACGATTGCTAAGAAATTGGATGACAACTTGGCTGCAAGTAGGTATTGTCATCCCATTTGGAATGGGGATGAAGGATATGAGATAATGAAGGGTTCCGATAAGTATGTTGTCAATTTAGGTACGAGGAAGTGTTCATGTAGAGCATGGTAGTGGAATTCCTTGTGCACATGCCATATGTGCAATTCAATTGAAGGGCCACAACACAAAAGACTACCTTGATGATTGGTACAAGAAATCAAAATATCTTGCCTCGTATCAATTCTTGTTGCAACCAATTAGAAGTAGCAAGTTCTGGGAGCCAACAGATCGCGAAGCACCTCAACCTTTGCCACTAAAGAAGAGAATAGGAAGACCAAAGCAAAAACGAAAATGACGGAGGGAGAGGACTCATGTCACCGTAGGATGAATAGGACAGGTGTATCGATAAAGTGCTCTTTTTGCCACATAGCAGGGCACAATATTAAGGGTTGTCAATTAAAGAAGCAACAGGAACAATTGAGGCCAGCCGAAGGGCCTAGTGAAGGGACAGTTGGAGAATGAGAAATAGAAAGGCGAAGTGAGTTGACGACAATAAACCCAGTAAGTCATGACAATTGTGTTTATGTTGCTTTATGGTTTGTTATGAATATGTACATAGATATAAGTGACATGTATGTAATGTTTTTGTCTTTGTCAGGTCACCGTGACACGTGAATAATTGGCCGAAGCCCCTGCTATACCTGAAACTGAAGGGCCTGTTCAAAGAAGGCAAGGTAGAAGACAACTAGCTGCAGGATTGGCTGAAGCAACTGGAGGGCTAGTTAAGTCGACTGTTCTTCAGCAGCAACAGGGAAAAAAATACCCGGTAAGTTCAATGATTTGAGTTTACTTTTCATTTACGTTCTAATATGGCCTGATGTTATATTTATGATGTCCTTTGCCTTTTTCTCAGGTTCAAAGAAGGCAAGCTAGAGCTCAGCTACCAATAGAGGGCCCAACTGAAGGGCCACCACAAGTTCCATCACCAAGGTCATCACAAAGGCCACTAGAAGGGTCATCACAAGGGCCACCACCAAAGCCAACCGAAGGTGTCACTGAAGCTGAAGGCCTAACTAGAAAAACAATAAGAAGAAAGCCAAATCAAGAACCACCTATAAGAAGGCCATCTACAAGACGCCTAGTTGAAGAATTGGCCGAAGAAGCCCCTGCTGTAGCTGAACAACCATAAGAGCCCAATAAATCACATGTGAGAAGAAGAGGCAACCAATCACAAGTACCTGAAAGTGACGCTCCCCTTCGAACAAGAGGGGCTCTTGGGAAGAGGCTAAAACAATATGGTTATGGCATTTATACAGATAAGCGTTCTGGAATAGTTATTCTTAATGTAAGTTTTATAGGCTGCATTTAATTTAATTTATAATGCAAACTTTTGTTAATAATTGAGTTTTCTTTTTGAAGCCTGGGAGAGGTTCAGAGGTTCTTATCTCTCAAGGCCCAACTCAAGAATCAACGACTGCGCCAATAAAGAAGAAGACATTGATTGTGCCAACAAGAAAGAAGAGTAAGAAGAACCCAGGTTGCGGGTCCATCGGAGTAGTTCGAGGCTACAACGGTTGCGGCTCATCGAATTAGTTCAGCCTAGGATAATTGCAGCTCCATCAAAATCAACGCATCCCAAGACTGTTGAAGAAGAAGTCTCACGTCTAGTTAGAAAAAGTGCAAGGATTATGAATCAAGTGTGAGGTCCATCAAAACGAGCACGAATAGAAGGCATTGTGCATATTGATTGATGAAATGAGATGTGATATGGTTTATAGGGCTGATGAGTCAGTTGTAAACATCTATGGATGTTTGTTTTTTTATTTATTTATAATAGTTTGTCATTGAGTTAGTTGAGTTTGTGAGACTTCATTTGTCATTGAGTTTATGAGACTTCATTTCAATATCAATGGAACGGTTGTTGCTTGTCATTTTTGGCATGCCTTTTTCATTTTTTTTTTTTACTTTTACTTACTGCTACTTCTTGTGGTGGATATGTGGTGGTGACTGGGGTGCTCGTATGGTTGGTGGTGGCGGCTGGTGAAGCCTGATGGTGGCGGCTAGTGAAGCCTGGTGGTGGTGGGTTGGGTTGGAGGTTTTTGCTGCACTTGGTGCAAGATGTAAGTGTGCAATATGCACATCTTGCACCAGATAGTGCTGGTGCAAGCTGGTGTAAGACACCTTACACTAGCAACTTATGCAGCAACATACCACCAGCATAGTGGTGGTTGGTGGTGTCTCAAGTGGATACCTGGGATGCTTAGTGTGGCTGGTGGTGATGGCTGGAGGCCGATGGTGGCCAGTGGTGGGCGGTGGTGGTGGCTGGTAGTAGCCGATGGCTGGTGAAATGTACAAAAAAAAATGGCACTTAACTGATCACATTTTAAAAAACCTAGCACTTAAGTGTTCACTTTTAACAACAAGTGGCACTTAAGTGATCCTTTTAATAATAACTTGACACTTAAATGACTCGTTTTTTATCACGACTGGCACTTAAGTGATCACTAGATACAACTTATAGCACTCGAGTAATCACTTATGTCTGTTCTATGTATATGGTAGTTTGCAGCAAAACAGAGAAGCTCCTGGTTTATATATTTGCTGCTAGTTTACATTCAATTCAAGTAAAATAGTCACCACAACACATCGACCCAATATACATTCCATCATCACCGATTTATATTTGAGAATAAGCAAAAACATAGTACAAACAGTATTTGTCAAAATCATTCATTCATTCATTCCATTTCCTTGACCTCCCCACAAGCACAAGAAGTAACACATAAAACATATGACAACCAAAAAAAAAAATGCCACAACGATCTTGTAGACAACACAAAACTTCTTCTCATTTTCCAAAAAAATAAGTTACATTTCATTCAACACAACTATGGCAGTCGGAGAAACTACTTCTCATCTTTCAGTACTTTACATTTCATCATAAAGTAGGATAGACAAAAAAACAACAACACAATAAACGCTTGGTAACACTTCCGTTCAATTTTCATCTTTGAAACTTCATTCTTCAAATGGTTAACAGAAGATGCTTGAGCTTGAGCTTGCATTGAGTCAACATCGTCCAAGTCGTTCACAAGCGTAGATGGAGGTTGATGACATCTATCAAGTAGGTCCAATATCACCTCTGTGGCTCGGTGAGAGAATTTCGCATCGACCCATTTGAAGTATTTGCACTTCGAGCCTTCTCTGTATCGGGCACATCCATAGAATCTTCTCCCGGGATTCGTTCGAGTCCACGATGTTTTTCTTAGACTTGGTAACACACAAAAACATAAACGCTCGCCTTCTCCTTCGCTTCGGCGAGAGAAATTTGAGCCGCTGCTAAAAGTCCTGCTCTCCATTTCCAATATTCAGTGGTAGAAATTCGGGCAAATTGAATAAGGGTGCGGGATTAGGGCTCCAGCGCTTCAATGGCATTTTGCCCGATTTAAGGTTTAGATTTAGGGAAAATAGGGAGATGACGGTGTTTTCGCTGATTTAAGGGCTCTATTTTGGGCCAACACCAAAAACGACGTCATTTCGGGTGAATTCGAGCTAACTCAGCTTTCCGGCGAGACACATCGTTGAGAAATATTAATATTTTAATGCCATGTATGATTTCCGGCTAGCTTTGCTTGGAGATGGCACTCGGGTGTTCCACTTTTCTTAAAATGAGGCACTTAAAGTGTACCTTTCGTAAGTTATGACATTTAAGTGTTCCTTTGTGCTAAGTTATGGCACTTGAAGCATTCTTTTGCCAGAGATTTACATAGTTCGGTCCAAGTACCGCTATCTACATGGAAAGAGTTAGCAGCAAATAATCTACTATAATCGTTCACACGCTTGAGTGTTTCAGATACCTAGATTTAATCCCAAACCCAAAGTATTTGCAAATAAATAATGTAAACTCACAGCACAAAACTTTCAAGCGCTCAACCCTTTGTGTATGTCCAAGAAGAAACTTAGCACCTTTGTCCTTTTGTGTGCACGACGGCTTCCTGATCGCACTCAAGGCTTGTGCAGCATGCGGCTTCAATTGGACACGTGGCTTCTCTTTTCTTCTTTATTTTCTCATGCGGCACTTGTCAAGAAAGAAAACCTCGTTTTGCCTTTTATATTATGCCAAGAGTCAACAATTTGACTTTGGGCCCCACCGTGTACATCCTCCAAAGGTGAATCATCTTCTGCAGATAAAACATAGAAAACCTTGCTTTTTCTTTTTATTTATTTCCCCTTTTGTGCAGTTTTAAGGAGTCCAAATCTTTTGTCTTCTAGCATGCAATATTTCACTTCTTTTGAAGATGTCTTCCACGCATGAGATTTAAATTTGTCTAGGAAAATCTTTCTCAACAAATTGGGTTTAACAAATCGTTATCTAAATTCAAACTCGAATTATTAATTTAACAAAAGCAAACACCTCTGTAGGAATTGAAAGATCTATAGCACATGGAACAATAAAACCTCAAAGAGATCCTTCACAAGTCTTTGATGGAACTGAGGTAATCTCATTATGTTTGACATTTTGCATGAGGCCAAGGTCATGGACGAGCTCATGATCATCCCTGCGGACTCAAGGAGTGGAAGCAGAGTCCTAGTCACTACTTGGGATCCCGAAATCTTGTCACTTATAGACCCTTGGGCTTCTCCTCTCAAATTGAACAGATTAGATGCAGACCAGAGCAAGGAATTCGGCTGTGTTGCTGAAGATCCAGGGCTCACAGTGAGGATTCTGAGCAAGTGCAGGGGCTTTCCTATGGGGATTTTGCTGCTCAGAGGACTTGTGGTGGTGAGTAGTCATTTTTCTCCTATAATGGTGGACCAGCTCGCCAATAATCCCACGCTCCTTAATATTGTCTCCTTGAGGCACCGCAAATTGCCTTCCCTGCTCAAGCTCTGTTTGCTTTTCTTGTGCCTCTTTCCCATAGACTTAGACATCTCTACAAGAGTCTTGTCTGGCTATGGCTCACTGAAGGATTGTCACGCCCCAAACCTCGGACACGCGCACATCCCTCGGTGGTCAATTAAAATGTGACATTCCCAAAATGCGTCGCCGACCCTTTCTTTTTATCTTTCAATTAAGCACTTGTAGAAGCGAATTAAATAGATACACTGAGAACCATCAAACACTGGGATAGTAAAACCATGCTACCTCCTTTTTCACAAAACACATTTTATATACATACCAGGTTCATCTTATAGGTCTATAAACATAAGTCTGATTAAAAAAGGAAACTATCAGACAACCTACACCCCGGACCCTTCCGCCTTGGGCTCCAGTTTCTCCATGGCACCGTTCGGTAAATTGATGTCCATGGGGTGAGCTACCTCCCCATCCTCGGTTTCGACGATAGGTCCGTTAAAACCCTTCTGAACCTCGTTAGGCTCATTGATGAACCGCGCTTTGAACCAATGAGGCACCGAGTAAGGTAGGTCCTCATCGACCTAAATAGTGGTCACCATTAACTCACGGGTTCAGGTGGTCCCGAGAATAGTGAAGAAAGTAGACTTGGACTCCATCTCCGATGGCCACCCAAAACGGACATGACATATCTCCATACTAGGGATTTGAAAATATTTAACCATGACGGGGTGAGATAAATCTTAGTGAGTCAAAATCCTAAACCTCGATTAGGACGCAAATTCACCTAGAGGCAGCCTAAACAGGCGCCACACACAACTTACCTTGCCTCAGCGCGTCCCTGCACATTAGTGTCTCACAGATATCATATGCATATAGCAAACGTATTTAATAACCAAAACACCTAAATTTATCTTTCAAACAATCACAAGGATCCCGATTATAAGGTAAAACCGTTATGACATGTCCCATTTCGTGTCACACAATTTTGCCCCATAATCAGATGCAGCTCTCTCAACTACTCAGGCGTGTCCTAGTTATTTACGACCCATCGACCATGGCCAACTCAACAGTCGGCGGTCATCCAGCATAACCGGGCGTCATCTCGCTCTGTCGGGCACGACAACGTCTACATCTATACGGCATTCCACACAGGAGCATCGGCCTAGCCTCCACTGCAACCGGCATTCATTGACATGGGGCATCCGAACTTAATCAGGCATCACCTCCCCAACTCCCGTTGGGTGATGGGTTCTGATAGTGATCACACGCACATCCATACTTGGCCAAGAACATCGTGTTTTGCACTCAAATACCTCAATTTCAAATAATGGACTTGGCCAATTTTCTTCGTATTAAAAATTTATGGTAAATTAATTGTGTGTGGTCACACATTTAAATTGAATCAATAAATGTGGCATGCTCTCATTTCAAAATTCCACGATTTTATATAGTACATTAAATATTTTTTGTGTTAAAAATCGACACCCGGTATTTTCTAATTAAATACCTATAAAATCAAATTTTTGCAATAATAAATCACAACGATCACCAAGCACTTAATTGCATAAATAAACAGTCAATTTCACATATAAATGCAACCACGACGATCAGCTTAAAATTCAGAAAAACAGCTATCCCATCACAATTTACGCTAATTATAATTAATTAAATAAATTGTAATTAAATTAAATAAATCTAATTTAATTAAACTAACCATGGTTAATTAAACTAACCACAGTTAACTAACCCTGGGTAACTAACCACGGTTAACTAAACTAACCCAAGTTAACTAACTAACCTAGGGTAGATAACCTAACCAAACTAGTCTAGGTAACTAACTAACCTAACTAACTTAGTTACTCTAACTAGATTAACACTAATCCTAATTAAGGTTAAACTAACCTACTCAGTGTAATTAACTTCCTAATCCGAGATTATGGCGTTAACTCACCGGATTAGTACGGCGGCGAGTTCACGGCGACGGCAACGTGAAGGCGGTGAGGACCCGTAACTATCGGGTCACAAACGGAGGACTGATCAGGGCTGAAAAATAGCCTACAAGCTCATGGCTTGGCTGGTTGATGCTAGTTTTGCTCGGTTCTATGGAAAGGTTGAGGCGGGCTAGCTGGTGGCTGGCTGGCAGTCGGATAGGGGCTGGTTGGTGGCGTGAACAGGGATGGACGGTTAGGGGACGAGTGGCTGGACTGAGGCGGACGGGACGGCTGCTGGCAATTTGGCGTGGAGAGGGTGGTGCTAGCGACAAGGTGGCCGCGAGACTGAGCTGGAATGAAGGCTGGCTGGGTGAATGGCAGCCTATGTTGGTGGCGGGACGGCTAGTCACAGGATTGGCGGTGGTTGCTGGAAATGGAAAATGAAGATGGAGTAGAGGCGGCAACAATGTGAAGAAGGAAATGTGAGGGGAAATGGAGATAGGAAGAAGAGGAAGAAGGCAGAAGGGAAGGGGGTCTGCACGCATGGGAAAAGGAGGGGAAAATTGGAGGGAGAGAGAGAGGGATTGAAAGTTAAGTGGGTAGCCACTTAAAAGCCTTGCCAAAATATCCAAGTAATGATCAAATTAGCACAAAAGTCTTCAGCCCAAGAAGTCTTGGCATCCTCCAATGGCTAATTTCCCTCCAAATCGTCACAACAAATTGAATTTGGTGGCCAATTAACCCCTTAAAACAGCCCATACGAATTTCCTTCTATTTAATTCTGGGCTCGACGGAATTTCTCCGAAAGATGAGATGAGGTCCTAAAAAAAATCATGACACTCTCGAACGTTTGATTCCCGAAATCAAATTCAGTTTCGTGGTTAAAGTCGACCGGACGTGATTTTAGTACAATCTAACCTACTGAGTAGCTTTTAGGGATTTTAGCACATTTGACCCGTGGTCAATAATTTTCGAGCCACATTTGTGCTTCTCCGATGCGTAGGCGACTCTCGGTTGTAAAAATCGCAAGGTTTCAATTACGTGCACCTAGTATAAAATTGACATAAAATTGGGTTTGTGCCGTTCGACATGAATTTCGCAATCAGGCAGAATCACCCACAATTCAATTGCGTGAAACCGTCGAATCGACCTATATCCGATCACTAATCGATTATAATAGTGTCGTATTGACCCTTGCCAATTAGTACGGCCGAGCGATCAATTCTTGATCGAATTCTTAAGTCTGTCGCATTTATATCCCTTAACAGCTTCACCTAATATATTAGTTAACTCGTGAGTGACCAACTTAGAGAAAAAGGACCATATGCGTATCGACGAAATGTCCATTTCACATTATCGAGATGGGGTCAAAATTCAAGATGTCACAATTGGTCTGACTCTTGGAGCATACTACAGCCCTAGGTGGTGAAGAGCAAGTGCTTAGGTCCACAACCATGGAGTGCTTTGAAGAATTGCTTGGTCAAAACTTGGTTCATGTGGTGTGGCATAGGAAGCTCAACAGAAGGCCTAAACCATGCCGAATGGCTAGTTACCTATAGGACTTCTTATGCAAGCAAGCAAAGCTACTCAGACCTCAGATCCGTTCCAACACCAAGTACACTTATCATAGCAAAGAAACAAAGGTTGTTAATGGCTACTCATCATGGATCGTCAAGTATCAAGTGTTGAGAAAACTCCTACAAGATTTTGAAATTGACAAAACTTTCATGTTCTTGTTCTTATTCTGAAGAATACTAGACTTCTATAGTCATATCATAGACTCTTGTCAAAGTCTATCCATTCCAGAAGTCTTTCCCATTCTGACGTAATCCAGACTAAAATCAAGTCCAGAACGAAAATATAATCAGACTCGGGACTATTGATCTCACGACAAGAATTCAGTATGAACGTTATAGAGATTTATCTTTAATATTTAGGTTTTTGGTGAAGAATCTCACTTACCTTTTATAAATACATTGATGGAATCAATCACGAATTGATGAAATCACTCTTGAAGACAAGTTCCTTTTTGGTAAGCATCTACTTATGGAAACCTAGATTATGATTTTATGGGCGACTTGAATCAATGGATTTTCATCTTAATCTTCAAATAGCTACAAGATTTCCTTAATTGATTTTGTCCAACGGGTTGATTGGAAGAAATTCTTCTGGAGAATGCCAACGGGTAGTAAGGCGTAGAGGAGTATTTAAAGAGGTCATTCAGTCTATTTGAGATAGAGTGTGAAAATTGAAATTCCAAAGTTTGAGGCCATTTCAACCACTTTATCTTCAATGGCAGCACTTACAAATTGTATTCAAAAGAGAAAAAACACAGGAAGAGTGACTTAGTGAGAGAAAATTGAAATCTTTCACTGAGTGTTGGCACTCAAAACATTCTACTTCTTTGTTGATACTTTAGTGAATTTCAGCCAGAAGGCTGTCAACGTGGGAGAGTGGACGTAGGCTTGAACTAAGCCGAATCACTATAAATCTCATGTTCAATTTTCTCTTCCCTTAATTCTTTTTAGCTTTATTCATTGCAATCTTCTTCTGAACTTCTCAAAATTCTAAACCATCTCTATTTGAGTCTAAATTCACTTCAGAAATCTGGTGGCACTTTTAGTCAGACTTTGTGACACCCCGAACCCTTCGCAAGTCGTCACCAGTGCCAATGTTATACCTTATCACTTTTCTACTTTGAAGAAGTGTCCTAATTCGCAGACACATTTTTTTTTTAAAAACAAAACGGTCCCAGCGCGACTCATTATGCGGAAGCAAATTAAAACATCACCGTCTCTCCCCCTACCAACCATGATACAAATACACACCACTAATCACCATAATTTTATAAACAAGCCACGACACTTTATTCACATATATATTTTCAAGATGGGATTTCTCTTGGGTCGATACATCAAAAAGGAAAAGTTAGGACTCAGCCACGTCCAGCCTAAAACCTCAAAAAGAAACCTCGACCCTCAACATCACACGTGCAACAATCCCCATCATAGGTGTCGGCTATCTATCCCCAAAAAGAAACAGCTCCTACTCGTCACGTGCAGGCCTCACACCTAACCCGGTGCATCAGGTGGTGGCGGCGGCAACATCCCTCACATCGCTCCATCCCGACGAACATGTATGGATATAAACTCTGAATGACAGGACCCCCACCCAGGCCGCGTCATACATCACTAGACAACGTACTCGGATAAAAGTCAGTCCGGGAACAGAGGGACAATCTATCTCAGCACACTCGACCTCTACATCGGATGGTATCCGTAAAATGTACCCCTCGTGACGGCAGGAAGCGGCATATTGGTTAATCTGAAATGTTATCCCCAAAAGGGGTGAGTACAACCACTCAGCAGATAGGGAAATCCAATAACAACTCAATGCATCATGCAAATTACACATGCATTGCAGGCATTACTTACCTTGAAGTCAGGCACACACTATCATGCATCATCATATCACATCACATAACATCATCATCTTCATCATCATGCATATCATCATGCATATCATATCATGGGTGATCATCATATCACATCACATATCATCATCATCATCATCATCATCATCATACATATCATCATACATATCATATCATGGGTGATCATCATATCACATCACATATCATCATCATCATCATCATGCATATCATCATGCATATCATATCATGGGTGATCATCATATCACATCACATATCATCATCATCATCATCATGCATATCATCATGCATATCATATCATGGGTGATCATCATATCACATCACATATCATCATCATGATCATCATCATCATCATCATGCATATCATATCATGGGTTAATTTTCATCTTTTATCTTTAAATTTGATCACCACATCACCCACTTCTCATATCATCAATTTCATCATCCCTTCGGGTAAAGACCTCCGACAGGGTTCCCAGCATTCCAGCCATCCCATGGCCACCGGGTTTCTGGCCCCCCACATTCCGGGCATCTCGCATCTCAACTAGCATCACGAGGCATTCCCTTCAGGCAGAAACCTCCGACAGGGCTTCCGGCCCCCCACATTCCGGGCATCCTGAATCTCCCAGGGAATTTTGGCAATGTATCTCTATACATTCCGAGCATCATCCACCATCACAACCATCTCCTCATTTACCATCATCCATGTTCACCAATATTTTATTCACATTTTAACATGGCACATGGCATGATATCAAACAAATCATACTAGGCATGACATTCACACATGCATTGATTCAATTGCCATACATATGCCAAGACCTTATTCACACGTGCATCTCAATTCAATATTATAGACATATCAAGACTTTATCACATGTGCATCTCAATTCAATATCATAGACATATCAAGACTTTATCACATGTGCATCGCAATTCAATATCATAGACATATCAAGACTTTATCACATGTGCATCTCAATTCAATATCATAGACATATCAAGACTTTATCACACGTGCATCTCAATTCAATATCATAGACATATCAAGACTTTATCACACGTGCATCTCAATTCAATATCATAGACATATCAAAGCTTTATTACACATGCAACATGAATTAATTAAATGGAAACTATGGCCAATGAAATAATTTTATTTATTTCTATTTATTTATTTATTTATTTATTTATTATTTATTATTTTATTTTATTTTATTTTATTTTTATTTTTATTTTTATTTTTATTTTTAAATAACTATAAACTCCCAAAATTATCAAAATTCAAGTAATTATTAAACAAACCCATAGGATGATAATTACTTCCAAATTCATGGCCAAATTGAATTTTTATAAAATTTCATAATTTTCCCAAAACATCCTATGCTTCTCGGATGAAACCAGAATGCACGGTTTCCGAATAAATTCGATTAAAATATCCATATGGCCTGCAAAAATTACGAAATTTTACAGCGTGATAGTCAAAACATTTTCGCAAAACTTTCATGAAGATTTCCAAGCCATATTATTTTTAGATTATTTTATACAACCTCACGAAGCTTCTGGATCCATTACCCATCGTCCAGAATACACATCTCCGAAATATTAATATTTCACCCATCTATTCTCTTTCGTTTCCTCTGAAATTTAGATAATTTATGTATCAAGGTGTTCTTTAATAACCAAAGTATGGTCACCATTTAAGTCCATGAAGTCTCGGGTGTCTCGGAACACATCACCAGAATCATCATCTCCAAGATCTAGCCGATTTAATAGGCTATACTTGTTCATTTCTCTTCCAATTTGAGTATGTTGTAGTTTGAGATGTTACCTACAAGTTTCATGCATACATCGAAGTCAGATTTTCATCACAAACCAACATGCAACCAAGAATCCAACAAGAGGTCAGTGAAAACTTCACAGATCTGGGGTCTCCGTAGAATAGGACTTTGACCCCTCATATCTCCATAATGTTCCACGAATTTTCAGTATGTTATACTACAAGATGTTAGCTACAACTTCCAGGAAGACATCAAAGCCAAAATCGGACTCCAAACACACATGCAAGCTCAAATAAGTTTCGGACTCACACAACCCAAGCAAGAACAGTCACATGGCTTAAGAACAAGCCAACCTTACCTCGATTTTTCTCACTTAAAACACTCAAAATCTAACAAAAAAACAAACATACAAGCATGCAAGAGAATTTAGAGGACTCCACTTGCATTTAGGATGAACAAACGACGGCGTATGGCAGACGGACATGGCGGCGAACGGCGACTCCCTCCTTCCTCTCCCTCTCGGCCTCTCCCTCTTTCTCTCGAAATCTCTCTCTCTCTCGCACCCTCTCTCTCGGCTAAAAGGAATCCGGCCACCTTCTCTCTCTCCTCTCCTCTTATACCCCCTAGAGCCCATCATGGCTAATGATTACATGCCACTCAAATGGACCAATGCATGGCATCCTAGTCTAGGCCAATGCATGCCCTTCTTTATGCCATTTGTCTTGATCCATGCATGGGCCGGCCATCATTCTTTTAGGCCTCTAATGGGCCGGTCGAATTCCCTTCTTGGGCCGACTAGCTTGGCCCATCAAGCTTAGGCCAAATGGGTTTAAGGCCCATTCGAAAATAACCCTCTTTTTCCTTCTTTTTTTTTTTGAATTCCTTTCTATAATTATTTCCAAATTCAAATTTTATCTTGGCCAAAGTCTTGGGACATTTTATTTATTGAAATTTAATTTTTTAAAGTACATGGCCAAGCATAAATTATTAATCTATCAACTTTAAATTTCCACAATCATATGCACAAATCATCAAATTAAAAGACTAATGGCTAAAACATAAGCCATGGAAATTTTTGTCACGTAATTAGGAACTTTAACACACCTTATGGCTTGGCTTTGAATTTCTGGGATGCCACAACTCTCCCCTTCTTAGAGAATTTCGTCCTCGAAATTCAAACACCACTTGCATCTTTTTGAAATAAATAGGGATACTTTTCCTTCATCTCATCCTCACTTTCCCATGTGGCTTCCTCCATATCATGACGTTGCCATAATACCTTAACCAATGGGATTTTCTTAGTCCTAAGAATTTGCTCCTTTCGATCCAATATCTGCACAGGCTCTTCAATGTACCTCACTTTCTCATCCATTTTGATGGCTTCATGATTGAGTATGTGACCAGGATCCGGCTGGTACTTCCTTAACATCGATACATGAAACACATCGTGCAGATTCCTTAACTTAGGAGGTAACGCTAAACGATAAGCTACATTCCCTATCCTCTCAAGAATTTCAAAAGGTCCAACAAATCTAGGGCTTAACTTACCCTTCTTCCCGAATCGAGATATTCCTTTCATTGGAGATACCTTAAGGAATACATGGTCTCCTACACTAAATTCCAAAGGTCTTCTACGCCTATCTGCGTAGCCTTTACGTCTACTACGAGCTGCTCTAAGTCTTTCTCGATAATTCAACAGCCTCGGTGGTAACTTGTACCAGTTCGGGTCTGTCAATTTCCTTTCTCCTACTTCACTCCAACAGACAGGAGTCCTACATCTCCTTCCATATCTATACTTTTCTGAAAACTATTATTATAGGCAAACTCTACCAAATGCAACCTTTCATCCCAATTTCATTTGAAATCGATTGCACAAGCCCTTAACATATCCTTTAATATCTGGATTACTCTTTCTGACTAACCATCTGTCTGAGGATGAAAAGCAGTACTAAACTGAAGCTTAGATCCTAACGCAACTTGAAGACTTTTCCAAAAATTCGAAGTAAACCTCGAATCTCGATCTGAAGTAATAGTCACTGGAACACCATGTAAGCGTACCACTTGACTTACATACATGTCCGCATACTTATCCATTGGGTAGTCCATGCGAATCGCTAAGAAATGAGCCGACTTAGTCAAACGATCCACTATCACCCAAATTGAATCATGACTACTTGATGTCCTTGGCAATCCTTGCACAAAGTCCATCGTTATATGTTCTCATTTCCATTCTGGAATGTCTAATGGTCTCAAAAGTCCTGCGGGTTTACGATGCTCCGCTTTTACTTGCTGACATGTCAAACATTGAGATACGTACTTAGCCGTATCTGCCTTCATACCATTCCACCAAAATTGCTGACGTAAATTTATGTACATCTTTGTACTTCCTGGGTGGATACTATAATTACTCTTATGTGCCTCCAACAGAATTTCCTTCCTCAATTCCTCATTGTCGGGAACACAAAGTCGTCCTTGACATCTTACTATTCCATCATCAGAGATCTGAAATTCTGATCTTTTCCCTAAAGATACAACATCTTTCACTTTCAAAATCTCTGGGTCAGATTCTTGTAGGATTTTAATTCTCTGGATAATCTCCGGCTCAATCCTTAATGCACTAAGCATGCCAGTAAGACAATCCATTTCCAATTTAAATTCTGAATTTGCCACAGATTTCAACAATTCCCATTCTGCTATCCTCAAACTAGCTATTTCCATAGTCGACTTTCGACTAAGAGCATCTGCTACTCTATTCGCTTTTCCTGGATGATATCTTATCTCACAATCATAATCCTTCAACAACTCCATCCATCTCTTTTGTCTCATGTTCAACTCTTTTTGTGAGAACAGATACTTCAAACTTTTATGATCCGTATAAATCTCAAACTTTTCTCCATACAAATAGTGTCTCCATATCTTCAAGGCAAACACTATAGCTGCTAGCTCTAAATCATGCGTCAAATAATTCAGCTCATGGGGTTTCAATTGTCTGGATGCATAGGCTACTACCTTGCCATGCTGCATCAACACACATCCTAGTCCTTTGTAAGATGCATCACTATACACTGTGAAACCATCAGGTCCAGTAGGTATAGTCAAAATTGGTGCTGAAGTTAATTTCCTTTTGAGCTCCTGAAAACTCCTTTCACATTCTCCATTCCATTCAAACTTCACATTCTTTCGGGTCAATTTGGTTAAAGGTCACGCGGTCGCGAAAATCCTTCAATGAACCTCCTATAATAACCAACCAATCCTAAGAAACTTCGTATCTCAGTAGGTGTCGTCGGTCTCGGCCAATTCACTACCATTTCAACTTTTGCCGGGTCTACTGCAATTCCTTTTCCTGACACCACATGTCCTAGAAATATTATCCGGTCCAACCAGAATTCACACTTACTAAACTTAGCATACAACTTATGCTCTCTCAGAGTCTGCAAAACTATTCTCAAATGCTGCTCATGCTCTTTAGGCTCTTTTGAATATACCAGAATATCATCAATAAAAAAAATCACAAACTGGTCTAAATAAGGTTGAAATATTCTATTCATCAAATCCATAAATGCGGCAGGTGCATTAGTCAATCCAAATGGCATAACAAGGAACTCATAGTGTCCATAACGAGTTCTAAACGCAGTCTTAGGAATGTCCTCCTTCTTAATTCTCAACTGATGGTATCCCGACCTCAAGTCAATCTTAGAGAAGACCGAACTTCCCTGGAGTTGATCAAACAAGTCATCAATTCTAGGCAAAGGATACTTGTTCTTAATGGTCACCTGATTCAACTGCCTATAGTCAATACATAAGCGCATCGATCCATCTTTCTTTTTCACAAACAAGACCGGTGCACCCCAAGGTGAAGCACTTGGTCTAATGAATCCTTTGTCAAGCAATTCTTGCAGTTGCACTTTCAATTCCTTCAATTCAACTAAGGCCATCCTATATGGGGCTTTTGATATTGGTCCGTTCCGAGCATTAATTCAATTTCAAATTCAATCTCCCGCTCTGGCGGCAATCCGAGCAATTCCTCAGGAAATACATCTTGAAATTCGTTAACTACACGAACTTCTTCAAGATTAGGCTCCTCCCTTGCATAATCTCTAACTATGGCTAGGTACCCTTGACATCCTTTGTCGAGTAACTCACAGGCTTCTACCGCCGAAATAAGTGCTACGGGAAAACGGGTCGACCTCCTAAAAATTCACAACTAGGCGTCGGGTAAAACGAATTGAACCACTTTTCTATAACAATCCATTCTAGCCCGATACTTACGAAGCTAGTCCATTCCTATAATAACATCAAAATCATACATAGCCATTACAACCAAGTCTATTTCCATATCCTTTCCCCCCATTGATATCTTACAATTTCCACACACCAGCATAGACAATACCATATCCTTTAAAGGCATGGAAACATAAAAAGGCGTCTCAAGAGGCATAACTTCTATCTTATTCAAACATCTATATCTTTCAGACACAAACGAATGCGTTGCACCCGTGTCAAACAATGCATATGCCTTTTCACCATTAATAAGAATCGTACCTGAGATAACATTCTTGGAAGCTTTCGCTTCCTCCTGGGTAATCGCATACACCCTTCCTTGTGCAGGCGGTCTCTGAGGATTTCCTTGCGGATTCGACCTAACAGCACTCTGATATCCCTGTCGCACCGAGCCAACACTCACTTGCGACCTCTCTTGTGGGCAATTCCTCCTAAGATGACCCACTTGTCCACAACCAAAACATCTATGTTGTCCAGTATAAGGTCCTGAGCCATGGCGTCCATTACACTTTTGACAAATACCAGGCTGATAGGGTGCTTTCCCTATATTCAGACCACTCCTTGCCCCTCCAAAATTTCCAAAGTTACCCTTCTTCTTCACATTCCAGGTCTGACCTTGACCAGAATAAGGTCTCTTCCCCTTTCTCACATCATTAAAATTCAACGGTTTCTTAAACTCCGACCGTTCCCTCAACAATTCCTGCTCCACTAACTGTGCCCTTTCATAAATCTCATTATAATCTCTTGTGTTCAAAGGCACCAGTTGATTTCTAATGTCAGTCCTCAGCCCTTTCAGGAATCTCTTAGCCTTCTCCTCCTAATCCTCAATCAATCTAGGAGCATATCTAGACAATTAAGAAAATCTAGCCTCATACTTGATCTACTTTTGTCGGTCCTTTTTGCTCTAGCTGAACAAATTCAGTAATCTTCCTATCCTTAGCACAATCGATAAAATGCTTCCTATTGAAAAACCTAACAAACTCCTCCCAATTAACATTAGTACCTGGTGGAAAGATTATGTCCTTCGAAGCTCTCCACCAAAACTTCGCATTTCCCTCCAACCGGTACTCTGCTAAGACTATTTTCTCAGCACCAGTGCAGTCCAACAGCTGGAAAATTCATTCCATTCCATCAATCCATTGCTCCGCCTCCTCAGGACTTCCCATTCCATTAAACTTAAGTGGCTTCAGCTTCAAAAACTGCTCCACTAGTCCTTGAGTACGGCGTTCGCTCCGGGCTGTTCTTTGCGCTTTGCCTTTCCATCATATTTCCAATATTGGCTAATGCTGCGGGATATCTTCCATTCGGGGTTCAGCCCTTGCAGCAGAGGCTTCAGCCCTCGATGGATAAGCACTTCCAGCTCGCACCATAACTTTCCTGCAATTTCCAAGCATTGCCTCAAGAATAATCTGAGACTCACTGCCTCCACTCAAAGCAATTACTACTACTACATAAGTAACATATACATGTTACTGGTACCTAAAAGCAACTCAAAATAAACTACTGGGGATCTACGAGTGAATACTCATCACCCGTTATTCAATTATTTCATTTTAGATCCTATGGTGTGCATTGTCATCATGTTCCTCAATTCCCAAATGAGGCTCCTTATCACTCCACCTATAACCATTCGCTCTGATACCAAAGAGGAGCTTTGTGACACCCGAACCCTTCGCAAGTCGTCACCAGCGCCAATATTACACCTTATCACCTTTCTACTTTGAAGAAGTATCCTAATTCGCAGACACATTTTTTTTTTTTTAAACAAAACGGTCCCAGCGCGACTCATTATGCGGAAGCAAATTAAAACATCACCGTCTCTCCCCCTACCAACCATGATACAAATACACACCACTAATCACCATAATTTTATAAACAAGCCACGACACTTTATTCACATATATATTTTCAAGATGGGATTTCTCTTGGGTCGGTACATCAAAAAGGAAAAGTTAGGACTCAGCCACGTCCAGCCTAAAACCTCAAAAAGAAACCTCGACCCTCAACATCACACGTGCAACAATCCCCATCATAAGTGTCGGCTATCTACCCAAAAAAGAAACAGCTCCTACTCGTCACGTGCAGGCCTCACACCCAACCCGGTGCATTAGGTGGTGGCGGCAGCAACATCCCTCACATTGCTCCATCCCGACGAACATGTATGGATATAAACTCCTGAATAACAGGACCCCCAGCCAGGCCCACGTCATACATCACTAGACAACGTACTCGGATAAAAGTCAGTCCGGGAACAGAGGGACAATCTATCTCAGCACACTCGACCTCTACATCGGATGGTATCCCGTAAAATGTACCCAGCGTGACGGCAGGAAGCGGCATACTGGCTAATATGAAATGTTATCTCCAAAAGGGGTGAGTACAACCACTCAGCAGATAGGGAAATTCAATAACAACTCAATGCATCATGCAAATTACACATGCATTGCAGGCATTACTTACCTTGAAGCCAGGCACACACTATCATGCATCATCATATCACATCACATATCATCATCATCTTCATCATCATGCATATCATATCATGGGTGATCATCATATCACATCACATATCATCATCATCATCATCATCATACATATCATCATACATATCATATCATGGGTGATCATCATATCACATCACATATCATCATCATCATCATCATGCATATCATCATGCATATCATATCATGGGTGATCATCATATCACATCACATATCATCATCATCATCATCATCATCATCATTATGCATATCATCATGCATATCATATCATGGGTTAATTTTCATCTTTTATCTTTAAATTTGATCACCACATCACCCACTTCTCATATCATCAATTTCATCATCCCTTCGGGTAAAGACCTCCGACAAGGTTCCCAGCATTCCAGCCATCCCATGGCCACCGGGCTTCCGGCCCCCCACATTCCGGGCATCTCGCATCTCAACTAGCATCACGAGGCATTCCCTTCGGGCAGAAACCTCCGACAGGGCTTCCGGCCTTTACCCTTCTAGCCAGGCATCTCGCACCCCAATCCTAGCATTGCGAGGCATTCCCTTCGGGCAGAAACCTCCGACAGGGCTTCCGGCCCCCCACATTCCGGGCATCCTGAATCTCCCAAGGAATTTCGGCAATGTATCTCTATACATTCCGAGCATCATCCGCCATCACAACCATCTCCTCATTTACCATCATCCATGTTCACCAATATTTTATTCACATTTTAACATGGCACATTGCATGATATCAAACAAATCATACTAGGCATGACATTCACACATGCATTGATTCAATTGCCATACATATGCCAAGACCTTATTCACATGTGCATCTCAATTCAATATTATAGACATATCAAGACTTTATCACATGTGCATCTCAATTCAATATCATAGACATATCAAGACTTTATCACATGTGCATCGCAATTCAGTAGCATAGACATATCAAGACTTTATCACATGTGCATCTCAATTCAATATCATAGACATATCAAGACTTTATCACACGTGCATCTCAATTCAATATCATAGACATATCAAGACTTTATCACATGTGCATCTCAATTCAATTTCATAGACATATCAAGACTTTATCACATGTGCATCGCAATTCAATATCATAGACATATCAAGACTTTATCACACGTGCATCTCAATTCAATATCATAGACATATCAAGACTTTATCACACGTGCATCTCAATTCAATATCATAGACATATCAAGACTTTATCACATGTGCATCTCAATTCAATATCATAGACATATCAAAGCTTTATTACACATGCAACATGAATTAATTAAATGGAAACTATGGCCAATGAAATAATTTTATTTATTTCTATTTATTTATTTATTTATTTCTATTTTATTATTATTATTTTTAAATAACTATAAACTCCTAAAATTATCAAATTCAATTAATTATTAAACAAACCCATAGGATGATAATTACTTGCAAAATTCATGGCCAAATTGAATTTTTATAAAATTTCATAATTTTCCCAAAACATCCTATGCTTCTCGGATGAAACCAGAATGCACGGTTTCCGAATAAATTCGATTAAAATATCCATATGGCCTCCAAAAATTACTACATTTTACAGAATGATAGCCAAGACAATTTCTCACAACTTTCATGAAAAACTCTACGCCAGATTATTTTTATATTATTTTATACAACCTCACGAAGCTTCTGGATCCATTACCTCATCGTCCAGAATATACATCTCCGAAATATTAATATTTTACCCACCTATTCTCTTTTTTTTCCTCTGAAATTTGGATATATTATGTATCAAGGTGTCCTTTACAAGTTTCATGAAGAGATATAGGTCAAATAAGCAAATTATGGTCACCATTTAAGTCCATGAAGTCTCGGGTGTCTCGGAACACATCACCAGAATCATTGTCTCCAATATATAGCCTATTTACTAGGCTATACTTGTTAATTTATCTTAAAATTTGAGTATATTGTAGTTTAATATGTTACCTACAAGTTTCATGAAGACATAGAAGTCAGATTTTCATCACAAACCAACATGCAACTAAGAATCCAACAAGAGGTCAGTGAAAACTTCACAGATCTGGGGTCTCCGTAGAATAGGACTTTGACCCCTCATATCTCGATAATTTTCCACTAAGTTTCAGTATGTTATACTACCAGATGTTAGCTACAACTTCCATGAATAGATCAAAGCTAAAATCGGACTCCAAACACACATGCAAGCTCAAATAAGTTTCGGACTCACACAACCCAAGCAAGAACAGTCACATGGCTTAAGAACAAGCCAACCTTACCTCGATTTTCTCACTTAAAACACTCAAAATCTAACAAACAAACAAACATACAAGCATGCAAGAGAAGTTAGAGGACTCCACTTTCCTCTAGGATGAACAAACGATGGCGTACGGTGGACGGACACGGCGGCGAACGGCGACTCCCTCCTTCCTCTCCCTCTCGGCCTCTCCCTCTTTCTCTCGAAATCTCTCTCTCTCTCGCACCCTCTCTCTCGGCCAAAAGGAATCCGGCCACCTTCTCTCTCTCCTCTCCTCTTATACCCCCTAGAGCCCATCATGGCTAATGATTACATGCCACTCAAATGGACCAATGCATGGCATCTTGTCTTTGCCAATGCATGCCCTTCTTTTTGTGCCATTTGTCTTGATCCATGCATGGGCCGGCCATCATTCTTTTGGGCCTCTAATGGGCTGGTCGAACTCCCTTCTTGGGCCGACTAGCTTGGCCCATCAAGCTTAGGCCAAATGGGTTTAAGGCCCATTCGAAAATAACCCTCTTTTTCCTTTTTTTTTTTTTGAATTCCTTTCTATAATTATTTCCAAATTCAAATTTTATCTTGGCCAAAGTCTTGGGACGTTTTATTTATTGAAATTTAATTTTTTAAAGTACATGGCCAAGCATAAATTATTAATCTATCAAATTTAAATTTCCACAATCATATGCACAAATCATCAAATTAAAAGACTAATGGCTAAAACATAAGCCATGGAAATTTTTGTCACCTAATTATGAACTTTAACACACCTTATGGCTTGGCTTTGAATTTCTGGGATGCCACAGACTTTGACTCTTCCTCAGACTTTGCTTGCAACATAATTTATTCTACATTTATTTGCTTAATTATTTTTAACACCGATTCACCCCCTTTAAGTGGTAGTACTAGCATTTTCATCAAAATGATGATTTTGATCAAGAATTTCAGTAGTGTGCTTAGATGGGGGATCATCAGCATGGCGTCTTCCAACGTCGAAACATCTGTTCCTTCCTATCCCTCAACACGCAAAAACTGGAGATGCGCTTGAGGGACGTGGAAAAGTTGCTCTGGCCATTGATTGCAAAGGGAGACTGTGGTCTGCGCAGGGTGCGTGATCTGGAGCGGGTTTACAAGCCGTTGCTCCCAAAAGGACTTGGCAATGCATTACCAAACTTGAGGTACTTGGGATTGCAATGGATGGTCCTCGATTCGATCCCAGAATCGGTCGGGAACATGTCTCGCTGTGACACGTTGGATCTGAAGTACACAAACGTTAGGAATATGCTGAGTTCGATTTGGAAGGTGAAGTCCCTCTAGCACCTATACATGAACAAGGTATGCTTTGATAAGTCCACCGATCATTGTAAACTGTTGGCGAAGTACGGAAGCAATCTCCAAACCTAATGGGGGTTATTCATTAAATCTACTAAGAGTCCCATGCTCGATGTGCTTAGTAACTTGACCAGGCTTGAGAAATTGGGCCGACAAGTGATTCTCTGGTGGTGAAGGAAGTGACCAAGTGCATTTTGAAGCTCACCATTCTTCGATCCCTCAAGCTGAGATCCAGGGATCTCTTCGGTCAGCCCTTGGATCTCGACTTGAGCGATATTAACTCAACTCTTTTTCAGACTTGTATTTGCTCGGGGGATTGCCGAGGCAAGAAAGCTTGACGCACCCTCCTCGGAACCTGAAAATCCTTACCTTGTCCATGTCAGGACTAGTCGATGATCTGATGCTGGTGCTAGGCGAGCTCAAGAGCTTGGAAATTCTCAACATACTTGCATAATCCTATACTGTTAAAGAATTAAATTGTCCCTTGGGTTCATTCTTAAGCCTTCACGTCCTCAAACTGTGGATGTTGTGTCACGACCCGATCTCGCCGCCCCTCGAAATGTATCCAAGGAGGGGAAAGGTCGGGTTTAGGGGTATTTGATCTCGAAAGTTTCCTCACGAGATCACAAGCTCTCCCAAGATCATACCCCGCGTGACAACGGATTTATTTATATGATCTAGGTATTTAACAACCTAAAAAAAAATAATAGGAGTCGCCACTAGCCTCATTTTGGGGGTCGGCTAGAAACCCAATCGAGGTCGGGAGTATTCCCTCGATTCCTACGTAACCAGATATCTAGGTTTGGGGACTTGGGTTACGCTAATTTTGCTATTAGCGCCCTTTCGGTACCTAAACAGTATGTTGTGTTTTTTTTTTCTAACATGTTCATGCATTTCTTTTTATATTTTCAGGATCGTCAATTCTATACTAAATAATCATGCATGGTGAATTACTTTTATTCTATTCTATTCTATTCTATTCCTAAGAAATGAAATGAAAACAATCAATGAAAATTTAAATCGCAAGACATGAAGTGAACAATCAAGGGAAAGCAATTAAACCTAATCATGCAATTCTAAAAATAAAAAAAATGAAAGAGCAATATATGGGAAAAAGAGAGAAAAGCCCGCAACTCGTCGGGGTTTTATACAACAAATGAAGCCCGAGACATATGTCGGGAAAAATGAGCATTACATGATAACGGTCGGAGTGGACAACGACCTCCACCATCTTTACGCATTCTCCATCTTCAAGATCCTAATCTAAACCTAATCTAAGAAACATATGAATAGGTGCATACAAGTAAAAGAAACAAATTTCTAAATCAAATGGTATGTAAATGATGCAAAATTAACATCATCTGAAAGATTAAGATGAATCTTAAGACTTCCTAATAGGGTTCAAGTCCAATCAAGATCTAATTGATGGTCAAAAATTGATATTTGTGAAATCGCGCATGTTAGCCACAAACAAAACAAAATACAATGCATGTTTAATGGTTCGTAAGACCACCTAGACAATGCATAAAAATGTGAAACTTGCACATGATATAAGGTTGAATGCGAAAAAAAAGTTTGGGTCAACATTTAACCCTAAATCAGAATGCGAAGAAATCACAAGTCATTAACATTGCAAAGTGCCTTAGAACTAAGAATGTCATGCATGACAATTTCAATTGCAATTAGCCAACTGAATGCATGATATTCACATCAAACGAGATTCAAATATGATGTGCCATGCGTCTTTCCGAAGTCTGAAATGCCCTTTATGAATATCTACAACACATCGAAGGCAATTGGACACATCTACTAGCTCATTCAAGGCAAACAGCAATCAGGTCACAGACAAGACAGTTCACACTAAGGACGATTTAATGAGCATTTTCCTAATCAAATCAACTCCAAAAAAATCTGAAAAAATTATATGTTGTAGCCAAGGACATTTCGAGAAATTTTCATGAGACACCGATCTATGAATTCAAGTATAAAATTCAGTAGAAAATCGGGAAAACAGTCGAGGTCGAACAATGCATAACAGTAAACTACAATATATCAGTTTTCCAGAATCATCTCCTAATTTTCGGAGAATATTTCAGATAGCTAATGATATCGGATCAAGACGTGCTATAGCTTGTTAGAAAGCTAATCAAACCATCTTTGACTTTCATGAAGACATCGAGCACCAAAAAGTACATATACTAACTCAATTCTGGGCATACGCACAAAGAGGTCTGTCGGGAATCCGAGGTTGCAGAACAATTGTCATCCAAGTTCAAAAAATCATAGAACCAAAAGATCTAACTGTAATCAACTCTAAATCAATCAAGTATTGATTCTAATCAGATTCACAATGCATCCTGGCCCCGAACCTTCGTTGTCGAGAATGCATTTCGACACGAGAAGCTCTCGCCTCATCGGATGCTATTAAAAGGAGTTTCAAGCACTTACTTTGATTGAATCGGCGAAGAACATGCCTTCGAAGATCTCTTCATTTAGCAATGATGAAACTGCTATTTAACATAAAAAAAAATATTGAAATCAGCGGAGAGTCGAATTTTATTTTGTTCTGTAATCAAAACAGAAAAAGGAAATGGAACGCTTAGCTTTGATTTTGCTTCGAGGACTATGGAACGTGAAGAACACCGAGTTAGATTCTGGTATAAGAGTTATTCAGCACCGATCTTCAAGCTCTGATTTATGAATTTCGCAGATCATGATCACTCTTCTCTAATCCTTTTTCTAGATCAACACTCAGAGATGAACACATCGGTGCATCGTAGTCGCTGGACTTTGCTGAAAATACTGATCTCCTGATGAAGAAATGATTGGACTTTGCTCGGGACTTCGTTCGACGTCGATTTCCGATTTTTGACTTACGAGACTCATCAACGGATGCTAATCAACGAAATTGAAGAGATCAACGTCAACAAAATCTGATGTAATCAGAGTCCAAGCACACTAAGTATACGAGTAGATATTGAGAAGACTTAGCCGAATCCAGAATCTCAGCTTGTTCTGATTTCAGTTGTGGATAATCTCCTTGGATTGTGCAACGAAACTCGTGAAGATCTTGATTATTCCCTTCAATAAAAAAACGAAATCCGTTGCCTCTATCGTAGGATTGAGTGGACTAAATCCACGAAGAGTCCATGAATGGAGAATTTCTGCACAGATTTGCAGAAGTTCACCCGTAACATCCTGGGAGAGAGAGAAATCGTGGAGAATTTTCTTCTTCGCTTTTTGTTGATGGGGTCAAAGAATGATCGAACAGAAAAAAAAATCCGTGAAGCGTTCCCCGATTTTGTTTTCCCCTCCGAGAGAAAATAATTCCAGAGAGATTTTTAGAGAGAGTTATCGTCAAATAAAGTAGATCTGAAGAATCGCCTCCCCCGAGAGAGAGTCTCGAGAATAGAGAGAGTTCTTTCCCGCTAGCGTTCCCCGATTTTGTTTTCTATTTTTTTTTTTTTTTTTCTCTTTCTCTTCTTTTTATTTCTTTCTCTTTCTCTTCTTTTTATTTTTTTCTCTCCTTTTTTTCTTTTTTTCGTTTTCCTTATTTCTATTTTTTTTCTCATTTCATTTCATTTTTTTCTTTTTGTTTTGTTTTGTTTTCTTTTTTCTTTTTTTTTTCTTTTCTTTGTTTTCTTTTTGGCTCTTTATTTTTTTATATTTTTGCAAACAATGGATGATTAAAATGTCGACAAAAATTTCGGGTGTCGACATGTTGGAGGAAGTGGAAATAGTTCATGTAGCGACAAAACCGCTCTTTGTCGCCCGGAAGAGCTGGCGATCAAGAAATGCAGACTCCTACCTTATATTGCTTCATTGGATCATATTGAATCCCTGAAACAAATTAATTTGATTGAAATGAAGGGAGAATTGGCGAAGAGAATCAAAGTGCGCCGAGGAGTATACATCAAAGAGAAGCAATCGGTGACCTCTTGTTCTACTTCTGCGCAGATAATATTTCATCGCTTTTATGCGTTTTTTTTTATATCTTTTTTGGTGCATTTCCTCATTTACATACTCCGGTTTTTAGTACCTTGCTTAAGTTTATGAAGAGGTAATTTTGCCACAACGATGTGTAGGCGGATTGATAAATAAAAGACTGGAGAGGAATGAGAGACTCACCTCCTGTGACTTTTCTTTATCTTCAATCTTTAAACGAAAGTTTATTTTGTCTCTTTCTATACAAATATGCAGGCAAACGCAAGATAATTGACGAGGAATGGACGTGAAACACGATGGATCCTCTCTTCCAGCCATTGTCATTTTTATGTTCTTGACATTTATTATATTGTCACCGTGTATTGCGAATTAATTCTAGTATTTTGTTCCACAAAAGAGAGCGGGGTTTGCAAAAGATTCATATTTTGGTCCAAATTTTAAGGAAGATACATTATATGTAAAATTTCATTACAGAAGCTATTTTAGAGGCGTGCTACTTATGAATTTAAAATTCACAGCTGATTCTGCTCTAAAAACTAACCTAAGAATGCACTTGGCTTATTTTCAAGGCAGCCCTCTGTCAATCAAAACGTACACTAGCCATGTAAAAATAATTCATTTGCAAGATTTAGAGTTGCAATCTTTTATTGAAGCATTAACTCTTCTTATTTTTTAGATAGAGGAAACAGAATTTAAGAAAAATATAGTACAAAAAAAATGGGAAAAAATTGTTAACTAGTGGTTAAAGCGAGAACACGAGCGAGTGGATTAGACGCACAAGAGAAGTTCGATCAAGCCACGAATCCAATCATTTTAAGATATTTAAGACTTGGTCAACTCATATGCAGCCATATTTTAAGCAGGGAGAATGTTGGCGGCAGAGGCATTGGCCATGCAGCCCAGACACACGGCATTCATTGATGTCGCTCTACGCCACTTACATGTACGATCGACACCTGAGCACTTAACACTCCAACAAAAACCCCAAGCAAGAAGTACCGACAAATGGTTAAATAGAAAATTATACACAAGTAAAATGACGAATTAATACAACTAAAAATCTCAAATTAATATATTTATAATAAATTTCATAAAAAATCCAAAATTAACACATTTATGATAAATTTACCATCAATTAACTTTCATTCGATTGGATTAATACAACCAAAAATTATAAACCAATACACCCGCAATAAATGGGCCCCAATCTAGTGTATCCGTCAACTCAACTGTCATTTGTCATCCAATTCAATAATTTGACGGTATAATTTAATGAAAACTAATGGAAGAAAAATTTATTACATATGTACTAATTTGTGATTTTTTGTGATTAAAAATTAATTCAAAATAAATTTGTCACAAGTATACCAGTTAGGATTTCTCATTATATTAACCTTTATAAAAACTATCCTATCTACCATTAGTTTGTGGGGGTCAAAAAGGCTATTTGTGAAATTTATTTTACAATTGTGTTTTATGTTATAATTGGACTCTTTAAATTATAATGTTAATACTTTTAATGTGTAATTTATATGTATTATAATTTATTTCTGTGATTATGTTTCTATATGTGCCCTTATTGTAATTAGTCTTTTTTTATATGTACGTATTATATAATTCTAATTGAGGTTGAGTCACCTTAAATACATATCAAGTTCTTCAACATCTCTATCCCAAATTAAAACTTCATTTGGAAAAACATCTCCATTTTTTTTTTCTTCTCTACCATCTCTTCGCCAATCATCTTCTATATTTGTTAATCCCAATTTTCCGTCGCCAACCTTATAACATTGCGCTCACTTTCACCTCTTCTTCCCTTATCTCTTTGGCTGCTCAAATTATGGTTGTACAATCAACCTTGCCATCTCCGTTCTTCCCAACATCATGGAAATCTCAATTTGAATGTATTTTAATTTGTAACAATCTACTGGGTTATGTGGATATGCCTTTTTTGTGTTTGTCAAAACTTATCAATAATTAGAATGGCACTGTATTGGTAAATACCTCCTAGAAATTAGAAGGAGAAAAAAGGATTTATGACCGTGGGTCGGTGCCGTACCGGGGACCCAAGTAAGCCACGCCCTGCCAGTAATAAATCCAGTCATGGCCTATCTTCTGCTTAATTTCTTTGTGCTGAGTTGTCATTTTAAGGAAGCGATTGGTCGACTAAGGTTGTGCCTCATGTGATGTCAAAGGATGTTTACTGCCGCTAGACTTTTTTTTTCCTCTGCGGATTTCTTTTCAACAATTAATTTCTTAATTGTGAAACGTACCCTTTACGTGTTCAGTACTTAGCTGGCACAATTATTCCCTTCAATTATTTAATTCTCAATGATCTAGACATTATAACGACCTTTAGTCATGAAAACTGATTGACTTCATCGTCAGCAACTCTAATGAGAGAGAGAGAGAGAGAGCTTATTTATGTGCATAGTTTATATATACCGTCTCTTTATGGAGCTTGCTTTCTAACTTTTTGTTCATACCTCAATATCGGTCCTCTTTTAGTCCTCCTCCATAACCTCTCTCTCTCTCTCCCAAACACACAACAGATTCTTGCTCAACAGAAGACTGATGCTTGTTTGAACCGGTGGGGCAAACATTTTCACCATAAAAATCGTAACTTTTCCAGTTATCGGTAAGTAACAGACATTCATCTCATCTCTGCGTCAGTGAACTTTGAGTTACATATAGTTTGTTCTGGTAACGGACGTTCAAGTTTTTCTTGGGCCTAGTAGACTTTAAACAAAAGCAGACAACGTCCAAAGGAAGAAAGAAAGGCAAAAAACAACTGAAGACAGAATAAAATGCGAGAATTTCCTTTTGTTCTCAAAAGTATCAGCTTAAGAAACCATATAAATAACTTGTGAGAAGGCGCATTTTCTCCAGCAGTAAGAAAAGATCAAATCATCTTACCTATGTCCATTAGATTATCTAGATTTTAGTGTGCAACCTTATAAATAGGTTATGTTAAATTATGTCTCGAGTTTGAGTACATATACAATACCTGATCCGTATAAAACATTTACATCCTGAAACAAGAAAGAACGTGCGCGGAGCATTTGATGAAAAATGGTGCAGGATAGGAGTCGAAAGGATCCCGCCCAAGATCTGCGCTTTGTGTTGGAAATGAAGGCTACAATCCATGAGATTCTTCTCATTTGTCAGCATGAAATAAGGCTGAAGGGTTGATCGTCCAATTTCTTCTACGTCATTAAATGCATGCACATGGCCATGTGCATGCATGCTCGTAGAAAAAAGTTGATCAACACTTGCTGCTTTCCGAAGCCTATCATGTAGGCGCCGAATTCCCTCTCTTCTTGGTCATCTTTTGTGGGCTTCTCTTGTTTTTATTAATAAAGAAAGAGGGAAGGCAGAAGCTATTCTCCTTCTGCATGGTCATACGCTCACACGCTCATTAATTGCATGGAGGCGCATGCTTTGAAGATCGGCGCCGTTCTAACAATTCTGGAGTACAATATTATTTTGTTTCCTTCCCTTCCATCGATAAAAGGAGAGAGAGCTTTGGAGGACGAGGTAGCAGCAAAAGAAAAGAGCTCGAGAGAGAGCGAGAGAAAAGAGTTCGAGAGAGTGTGAGAGACGAGAGCTCAGAGAGGTTTTGTGCTGAGGCGAGTTCATTGAGCTGAGTTGTTAAACACCATGGGTATTGGGTATAAAGTAGGGCTGGGAAACACTTGAGTGCATGAGTGATTGTAATCCTGTAATTCTCCGATTTATAGTGGATTATTTTGCTGACTCTCCCTGTGAACGTAGGTTTTGACATTCGGACTGAACCACGTAAAATTTCTGGTGTCCTTTTATTGTTCCTCGTTTTATTTGTGTCGATTTCTATAGCTCCCGACATAATTGCAAAATTACGATCCGCTTCCGCTGCGCCGCTGATTACAACAATTGGTATCAGAGCTAAGACTTTGCAATTATGTTTGGAGCAAATTGAGAAATTTAATAGGAGGAACAACTTCGGGTTGTGGAGCGTCAAGATGAAGGCGTTACTAACAACTCAAGGATTAGCCAAGGCATTGGAGGGCAAGGCTAGGTTGCCCGAAACGATGCAAGATGCCGAAAAGGACAAGCTAATGGAGAAGGCCATGAGTATCTGTGACATCCTGAAATTCGAGCCCTCTGAGGGATGAGTGAAGGTGAATTTCGTCAATGCATTGTTGGTTGATCTCCCTCGGAATTGATCACTCCAAAGATACTAACCTTGAGGGGAAAGGCTAATGAGGACAGAACTCGTACGACTAAAGGACTCGACCTGGGAAAACGACTTGACCGTGAGATTTACGTGAGGACGATCCTGTAGATAAGCAAACCGATTCTAAGGACGACTAAAAGTCGATTAGCGGACAAAACATAATGGAACGACGGGTGATTCCGTTTACTGTTATCGAATCCACGAACGACTCTATGTCGATCCTCAATAATCGTGTACTTTGAAATAAGAATCTATCCTCCGTAATTTCATGCAGTCAAGGATGTCCATGTGTCGAGATGTCTTCAACGTGGTTTGGCACGAGTCGGTCACGCGTGAATCCTCACAGCCACCCGTCAGTCTGAGTTGTAACCGAAATGGCATTTGACGAAATTGACATGGCAAGAGATCTTATGATTGGACTTCGAATTATCGGGAATGTCCGGGACGGACTTTGGATGAAGCTAGTTCAGATAGTCGACAGAGGCAGTTAAGCCGAGCAATTGGAAAAAAAAGGGATTTTCGGACCGAGGAAGCAAGCCCGTGAGGACGTGGGCCGGACCAAGTCAGTGTGGGCCTTAGGCCCAAGTTGGGACAGCCACCAAATGGGCCTAAGTCAAGCAAGTGAGCCCATTGCGCCAAACCAACTATTTCTCTTTCAAAGCCCATGGTCCAACTTTGAGCCCAATCAAGCCCAACCAATTTCCAAGCCCACTCCTATTCATGGCCAAGCCCATTTCTTAGGCCCATCCACCAATTTCAGCCCAAGGTCAGATGTGTAATTTGTGCAAGGTGGAAATGACTAAATTACCCCTAGTTGTAGGGAGAAAAGGCTAGAGAAGAGAGAGAAGATGAGGCCATCATGGGCATGGGGAATTGGGGCAGGATTTATGAAGGCTTTGACAGCCCTCCCATCACTCTCTCTCTCCCATTCGGTCCCCATCTCGACGGAGCTTCTCTCTCCTCCATTTTCTTCTTCACCAGTTCTGCTCCAGCTGACCCTTCAGTGAAGAATCAAGTCAAAAGTGGTCTTCACGGATGAATCACCCAACGAGCCACCTATCAACATGACCGGGAGAGACAGAACGTTCCAACGAGCTCAATTTCGTCCCGAACGGAGCCGCCGGCCGGCCTGGACGTCGCCGGGAAGGAACCGGTCGCTGGTCCGTCGGTCCACCTGCAGCCTGCACTGTTTCGCGTTTTCGGCCATTTTTCTCCCATTCCGGTCCTTCCGCCGCCCATCCCGACCTCCAGCAAGACCCCCAAGACCCCCAGGAGCCACCGGTTGCCAACAACCTGCTTGCCAGAGCTCCGATCGGCCCGTTTTCGCCATTGAAGCTGCTGGTTTCTTCTCTGCAGTTCAGCTAAGAACAGAAGCAGAAGACAGCAAGGTTTTCGAGACTTTGTGGCCCGTTTTCAAGCCTCTCCCAGCCTCCGTTGGTGTCACCGCTTTGGGGTTTATCGACCGCCTTGGCGTCGTGGTCGCCGTGAACTCACCGGCGCGCAAAACTGGTGAGTTTATCCTCTAATCCTTGCTTAGTGAGTTAATGACACTTAAGGCGTGTTTAGATTAGTCTAATTAGGTTTAGGTGGTTAGATTAGATTATTTTAATGTAAATTAGATTAGTTGTATGATTAGCTTAATGGAGGTTTAATTAGGGCTAATTGTATGATTAAATTAGTGTAACCTTGTTTAAGCCCTAATTAATTATTTTTAATTAATTAATTATTTCGAAATTATAAATATTATTTTATTAAATTATATTATTATAATATAATATTTAATTATTTAATTTTCGGAATTAAAGTTAATTATTTTATAATTTCGAAAATTTTGCCGGGATGGCCGGTCGTTAGAATTTCGCGCCGATCGCGAAATGGAGTCGGTTTGTGTTAATTGTAAGCTTAAATTGAGAAATTGAGTGATTGATGGTTATGGTTAATTATTCCAAAAGTGTGGAATTGAGTGATATTGATGAAGTTTTGGTATTTAACTTGAAAATACCCGGTGTCGGCTTTTGGCACCGTAATTGGTTGGTAGGTTCAGTTTGTATCAATTGATTGAATGGATGTTTATGTGGGGATTTATCCCAAAGTTGATTAGTGTTGGTTTTGATGGGAAAATGACCGTGAGAGGTTGTGAGTTGAACCTAGAAAGCCACTAAATCTAAATTATGCCGAGTGGGGCCGTGATACCACTACATATAACATTGCCGAGTGGGGCCGTGATACCACTACATATAACATTGCCGAGTGGGGCGGTGATGCCACTACATATAACATTGCCGAGTGGGGCCGTGATGCCACTACATACAACATTACCGAGTGGGACCGTGATGCCACTACATATAGACTTGCCTATAAGGCCGTGATTGAGAGTTGAGAATGAATAGTCAGAATGACTGTGTGATGATTTCGATGACATGTAATCGACTAAGTCGATTGATCGCTGAATCGATCCAAGTAATTGAATTGTTTGGATGATGTGGTTGTCAATATTTATTGATTAAACTGATGTGCAGGAAGGAACTAAGGCGAGGTAAGTCCTCTATCCTATTTGTGTGGCTAGAGCGCCCTGAGGTGTATTTTCTTCTTAATTGAGTTTTAGAGGGTAGGACTCGCTGAGACGTAGTCTCATCCCGGTTGTGGGATAATATTTCAGGTCCCTAGATGACGGTCGTGGAGGACCGGAAGTCCCGGAGTTCGGAAGGTGGAGGCTGAAGAATCAGCGAACGTGTCGACAAGTTGGTCATGGACAGCTCCCTAGTTGTTGAGCCTGTCTATTTTGTAGACAATCCAGTGTTGTATATAAACCTATGTGTTTATAAGAAAGCTTGTTTGGTTGTGATTGATTGGCTGCTTTTCTATCCCAAGTTAAATGTTGTCGGGGGATTTGTTTCGTTTCCGCATGCATAATAAAATTGAATGGGTCCGCGACATGTCCTGGGAAGTCACATTTGTATCGACCAGAGTGGGATATGCGTGCGCTCGAGGTTCGGGGCGTGACATCCTCGTTTAAGTGGTATCAGAGCGGGTCTGTGAATGGAGTGATAAGGTGCGATTGTATGTGGGATAGTTAGTAGGAATGACTTTTATTTCATGCCGGTGCATGTGGCTGATAGTTGTTTGGTAAATTGTTTGGTGTGGATCACTCGAATTCTAATTTGGGATTAGAATTGGGAAATAGGTTTCTGTATAGATCCTGTAGATGAGTGATCAGAAGCAGATGACTCCTAGAGAGAACTTTTTGACCAGTTACTTGGGGTGGTACGCCGACCAAGGTTGGTACCCGAGGTGGTCGTGGTGGAGCACTGGCTTAGACTAGTGTGAGTGTGAGAGTACCGCTGTAGATCGGTACTAGTGTAGCAGCACCGAGCGATCCTAAGTTTGATGGGATCGTTCTGGCGCTAGTGTTCCTTAGAAGCTTGTTGGGTCAGTAAGCTCAGGACCGAGCCGCCGTTATTGCCGCTGTTACTAATGCTACCAGTGCCGTCACCGCTGTTGTTGCCACACCTGTTGAGGTACAGCATGGAAATGTGATATGGGAGCATGTCGTTGCATTCGAGTCGAGGTTCAGATTCAGTAGAGATGGAAACCAGTTTGGGAAGGAGCTGGTGATTGGAGAAAAGTATCACATTTCTGTCTAACTGGAAATGTGGGATGGTCAGGTTAGCAATGGATCAGAATGGAGTGTGTCATGCTGACGAAAGCCGACATGGATTAGCCTCGTGTCTTGGTAAGACGGGTGCTTGTTTTGTGTGTGACCATCAAGGTTACCTGGCCAGAAATGGTTCTAGAAAGCAGATGGGACATATCGAAAGGAATGCGCCATAGAACGCATCTTTGGGTTTGTAGAGCAGGCCTTCAGTACAAGAAAGAGCGCATGCTGTCACCTGACAGTAGGTAGGGGACTCACTGATTGTGTGTTAAGTTTGAGAAAAGAAGCGTGAGTCAGCCCGATGACCAAGCACAACAGGAGCATGCTTTGAATGTGGCTAGCATGGCCATTGGGCTAGGAGCTGTCCATGTAAGTCCAAGAGGACTCGAGCATTGCTACCGCCGACATGACGCCACTAGGATGGCGAAAGGAATAGGAATGGATTGACCATGCATCGATCAAGGGAAGAATGTTTCTGAAGTGTTTTTATCAGAGTAGCGCAGCTGGATTTTGAGTGAAAGTTGTGGAGTTTCCGTTGTTGTAATAAAGTAATAAGAAGATGAATCTTTGACTATAGTTGTACTTGATGGGTTTGCTTATGTATGACTTGGAAGTCATTTATGAAAAGGTTTGGCTCGAGGAGCTTTCTGCTGTTATGAATCATGGTAACGATGTAATTCAGTTTGTTTAGTTAACGTACGAAAGTTTTGAAGTACTGGAAGTCAAAAAGGACCTTCGATCCCTGTTATTCGTCACTAAAGACGACCTGGTTTATGGATAGGTTGCCTAATCTATATGGCAACTATAGTGGATGCGACATTTGAAAGACCATGGTACAGAGGTTGTCTGAGATGTTTCTTGAAGAACTGCCGGGTTGCTGTCATAAAGGGAAATAAAGTTTGTGATTGAATTAGCAACCGGATTAGAGCCAGTCTCTAAGACTCCTTACCGGATGGCTTTATCTGAGTTGAAAGAACTGAAGGTGGAGATGCAGGAATTGTTAGATAAGGGATTCTTACGTCCCAGTGCATCACCTTGGGGAGCATCAGTCTTGTTTGTGAAGAAGAAGGATGGTTTGTTGCGTTTGTGTATCGATATTCTCCAAGATCGACTTAAGGATATGGTATCATTATTTGAGGATTTGAAAGGAAGACATACCGAAGTTAGCATTTTGCACTTGATATGGCAATTGTGAGTTTACTGTATTATTGTTCGGTTTGACGAACACTCCAGCTATTTGTATGGATTTGATGAATAGAGTGTTCATTGGGTACTTGGATCAGTTTGTGATCGTGTTCATTGAAGTTATCCTTGTGTGTTCAAAGAGTGCTGAGGAGCATGAAAGACATTTGAGGATGATACTTCAAATCTTGAGGACTCCTGAATTTTACGATAAGTTTAGCAGATGCGAGTTTTGGATGACTCGTGTTGCGTTCCTAAGTCATGTGATTTCAGGAGAAGGAATCTCCGTGGACCCCGTCCAAGATTGAAGCAGTGATCAGTTGGCCGAGATTGATTACAGTGAAAGAGATAAGAAGTTTTCTGGGTTTAGCAGAGTATTACAGAAGGTTCGTGGAAGGGTTTTCAGTATTAGCTTCGCCGTTAACTCGCCTACTAAAGAAAGAAAAGAAGTTCGTGTGGACAGACAAGTGCAAGCATAGTTTTCAAGAGCTTAAGAGAGGCTAACTACCGCACTTGTACTGACCATTCCATATGGTCCTAGAGGTTACAAGATCTACAGTGGTGTGTCATTTAAAGGATTGGGTTGCGTGCTAATGCAGCATGGCAAGGTTGTTGCATACTCGTCCTGTTAGTTGAGACCTCGTGAACGGAATTACAAATGAATGACTTAGAACTTGCAGCAATAATGTTCATTATGAAGATTAGAGATATTGTTGGTGTGAAGAAAAACTCCAAATCTTCGCTGACCATTAAAGTCTCAAAGTATTTATTCTCTCAGAAAGAATTGAATAAGATAGCATTGTGAACCAGATCTTTTGAAGGACTAGGATGGTGGTATCTGGCATCACCTTGGAAAGATGAAAGAAGTCACTGATGCGTTGAGTCGAGAGTATTCATTTGTGCATATGCTGGTTAAAGAATGGACCTTACATGAGAAAGTGGAGATTCAGTTTTCAAATTTGAGGTAGGCCACCTTTTAAATCTTATGGCCATCCTCAGAATTGAGTCGGAAGTACAGATCAGAATTAGAATGCTTCAGCCGTCAGATACAAAGTTTCAGAAGGTCGTGCAAGTAGAGGCATAAGAGAGAAAATTTGATTTTCAGGTTTCTGAGGACGGAACGCTAAGGTTCCGAGGACGATTATGTGTACTTGATGATACAGAGATTAAAGAAGAGATCTTTTTGGAAGCTCATCATAGCAGCTTCAGAGTTGTCCAGATAGTACGAAGATGTCTCAGAATCTGCGTGAACATTATTGATGGTTTGATATGAAGACGGACATTGCCAAGCATGTCGCCAAACGTTTGATGTGTTAGCAAGTGATGACTCAACATTGTAATCTGAGAGAATTCTTGTAACCTCTCGAAGTCCCTAATGTGGAAATGGGGTCGTGTCACAATGGATCTGTGAGATCGACCAAAGGAGTAATAATTTCGATTGGAATAGTGGTGAATAGATAGATGAAGTCGGTTCACTTCATCGCAATAGAAAATGACCTTGTTTTGGATAAGTATGCTGAGTTGTACGTGTGTCAGAGAGTTCGTCTATTTGAAGTGCCGGTCACGATTACTTTAGATCGAGACCCAAGGTTCGTGTCTACCTTCTAGAAAAGTTTGTAGAGTGCTTTGAGAACGAAGTTACAGTATAGTAATGTTTATCATCCTCAGACCGATGGCTAGTCTGAGATGGCATTTCAGATCTATCGAGGAGTTAGTGTGTAAATAATTTCATTTTGGGTAGTAATTGACAGATTGATGAAATCAGCCTACCCTGTGGCTATGCGGAAGGACCTTGATTGGATTAGGCATGCAGAGGTGTTTGTGCATCAGATAATTCGTTTGCATAGAGTGTTAGTGTCAGAGTTATGTCAGATCTTGACCAGAAGTTCTCAGTTTCAGCAGATCAGTCAAATAGTTCCTTTTTAGTCAGTGCAGAGCAGAGTGTTCAGAACTTCAGTTGGTTGAGTTGAGGTCAGAGATCAGAAAATCGCAGGTCCAGAGTTGGTTCAGAAATCAGTGATTCAGTTGCAGTTATTAGAGATAGATTTGAGACCGCTCAGAATCGCTAGTTTAGCTTTGCGATTAGTATCGCAGACCTTGGAATTTCAAGTAGGGGAAATATATTTTTCCTTAAATGTCGCCTATGATAGGGACATTGCGTTTGGTTAAGGAAAGGAAGATGAAGCAGCATTTAAATCGGAATCCATCGAAATTTGGATTCAAAGGAGGATTTTGGCTTTAAATGGATAAGCAAAGCAATTCGAGACACCGTCGGTGCCTTTAGCCGAGTGGTATCCGGGTGTGAAGTAGTGGTTTGAAGTCGGGAGTTCGAATCCCTGACGCGACAGTTAGTGGCCTTGTTGAAAAAAAAAGAAAAAAGAAAGAAAAAAAACCAAAATTTTGCAACTTTTATTTTTGCAAAAGTGGGCAAGTGTTCAGCAGTTTGGATCCATAATGGTTTGGACAAGATTGGAAGTGATCTGGAAATATCATTACAGATTGAGCAACCTGGGAAAGAAAAGACTCGATGAGATGACAATACCGCCACCTTTTTTTAAAGGATTTGGGAATGGTTTAAATTTCAGGGACGAAATTTTTATAAGAGGGGAAGAGTTGTGACATCCTAAAATTCGAGCCCTCTGAGGGATGAGTGAAGGTGAATTTCGTCAATGCATTGTTGGTTGATCTCCCTCGAAATTGATCACCCCTGAGATACTAACCTTGAGGGGAAAGGCTAATGAGGACAGAACTCGTACGACTAAAGGACTCGACCTGGGAAAACGACTTGACCGTGATATTTACATGAGGACCATCCTGTACATAGGCAGGCCGATTCTAAGGACGACTAAAAGTCGATTCGCGGACAGAACTTAATGGAACGACGGGTGATTCCGTTAACTGTTATCGAATCCATGAACGACTCTATGTCGATCCTTAGTAATCGTGTACTTTGAAATAAGAATCTATCCTCCGTAATTTCATGCGGTCAAGGATGTCCATGCGTCAAGATGTCTTGAACGTGGTTTGGCACGAGTCGGTCACGCGTGAATCCTCACAGCCACCCGTCAGTCTGAGTTGTAACCGAAATGGCATTTGACGAAATTGACATGGCAAGAGAACTTATCATTGGACTTCGAATTATCGGGAATGTCCGGGACGGACTTTGGATGAAGCTACTTCAGATAGTCGACAGAGGCAGTTAAGTCGAGCAATTGGAAAAAAAGGGATTTTCGGACCGAGGAAGCAAGCCCATGAGGACGTGGGCCGGGCCACGTCAGTGTGGGCCTTAGGCCCAAGTTGGGATAGCCACCAAATGGGCCTAAGTCAAGCAAGTGAGCCCATTGGGCCAAACAAACTATTTCTCTTTCAAAGCCCATGATCCAACTTTGAGCCCAATCAAGCCCAACCAATTTCCAAGCCACACTCCTATTCATGGCCAAGCCCATTTCTTAGGCCCATCCACCAATTTCAGCCCAAGGTCAGATGTGTAATTTGTGCAAGGTGGAAATGACCAAATTACCCCTAGTTGTAGGGAGAAAAGGCTAGAGAAGAGAGAGAAGATGAGGCCATCATGGGCATGGGGACTTGGGGCAGGTTTTATGGAGGCTTTGACAGCCCTCCCATCACGCTCTCTCTCTCCCATTCGGTCCCCATCTCGACGAAGCTTCTCTCTCCTCCATTTTCTTCTTCACCGGTCCTTGCTCCAGGCGACCCTTCGTGAAGAATCAAGTCAAAAGTGGTCTTCACGGATGAATAAGCCAACGAGCCACCTATCACCGTGACTGGGAGAGACAGACCGTTCCAACAAGCTCAATTTCGTCCTAAACAGAGCCGCCGGCCGGCTTGGGTGCTGCCGGGAAGGAACCGGTCGCCAGTCCGTCGGTCCGCCTGCAGCCTGCATTGTTTCGCGTTTTCGGCCATTTTTTTCCCATTCCGGTCCTTCCTCCGCCCATCCCAACCTCCAGCAAGACCCCCAAGACCCCCGGGAGCCACTGGTTGCCAACCACTCGCTTGCCGCAGCTCCTATCGGCCTGTTTTCGCCATTGAAGCTGCTGGTTTCTTCTCTGTAGTTCAGCCAAGAACAGAAGCAGAAAACAGCAAGGTTTTGGAGACTTTGTGGCCCGTTTTCAAGCCCTTCTCGGCCTCCGTTGGTGTCGCCGCTTTGGGGTTTATCGACCGCCTTGAACTCACCGGCACGCAAAACCGGTGAGTTTATCCTCTAATCCTTGCTTAGTGAGTTAATGACGCTTAAGGGGTGTTTAGATTAGTCTGATTAAGTTTAGGTGGTTAGATTATATTATTTTATTGTAAATTAGATTAGTTGTATGATTAAAGTAGTGTAATCTTGTTTAAGCCCTAATTAATTATTTTTAATTAATTAATTATTTCAATTTATAAATATTATTTTATTAAATTATATTATTATAATATAATATTTAATTATTTAATTTTCGGAATTAAATTTAATTATTTTATAATTTCAAAAATTTTGCCGGGATGGCTCGTCGTTAGAATTTGGCGCTGATCGCAGTAGTGCGGTTGGTTTGTGTTAATTGTAAGTTTAAATTGAGAAATTGAGTGATTGATGGTTATGGTTAATTATTCCAAAAGTGTGGAATTGAGTGATATTGATGAAGTTTTGGTATTTAACTTGAAAATACCCGATGTCGGCTTTTGGCACCGTAATTGGTTGGTAGGTCCAGTTTGTATCGATTGATTGAATGGATGTTTATGTGGGGATTTATCCCAAAGTTGATTAGTGCTGGTTTTGATGGGAAAATGACCGTGAGAGGTTGTGAGTTGAACCTAGAAAGCCACTAAATCTAAATTATGCCGAGTGGGGCCGTGATACCACTACATATAACATTGCCGAGTGGGGCCATGATGCCACTACATATAAAATTGCCGAGTGGGGCCGTGATGCCACTACATATAACATTGCCGAGTGGGGCCGTGATGCCACTACATACAACATTGCCGAGTGGGACCATGATGCCACTACATATAGACTTGCCTGTAAGGCCGTGATTGAGAGTTGAGAATGAATAGTCAGAATGACTGTGTGATGTTTTCGATGACATGTAATCGACTAAGTCGATTGATCGCTGAATCGATCCGAGTAATTGAATTGTTTGGATGATGTGGTTGTCAATATTTATTGATTAAACTGATGTGCAAGAAGGAACTTAGGCGAGATAAGTCCTCTATCCTATTTGTGTGGCTAGAGCGCCCTGAGGCGTATTTTCTTCCTAATTGAGTTTTAGAGGGTAGGACTAGCTGAGACGTAGTCTCATCCCGGTTGTGGGATAATATTTCAGGTCCCTAGATGACGGTCGTGGAGGACCGGAAGTCCTGGAGTTCGGAAGGTGGAGGCTGAAGAATCAGCGAACGTGTCTGACAAGTTGGTCATAGGACAGTTCCCTAGTTGTTGAGCCTGTCTATTTTTTAGACAATCCAGTGTTGTATATAAACCTATGTGTTTATAAGAAAGCTTGTTTGGTTGTGATTGATTGCCTGCTTTTCTATCCCAAGTTAAATGTTGTCAGGGGATTTATTTCGCTTCCGCATGCATAATAAAATTGAATGGGTCGGCGACGTGTCCTGGGAAGTCGCATTTGTATCAACCAGAGTGGGATATGCGTGCGCTCGAGGTTCGGGGCGTGACAGTATCATCCTGTTGAACTTATCGGATGAAGTGCTAATAGAGGTGGCCGAGGAGGAGGATGCCGCAGCGTTATGGGCTAAACTTCAAGCCCTCTATGTAACGAAGGGTTTGAACAATCGCTTATATATACTTAAGAGAATGTTTTAGTTTCGATACCCTGAAGGTACGTCCATTAGATCCGACCTATATGAGTTTAATAAACTCATGATGGACTTGAAGAATGTTGGCAAGATTTTAGTTGATGAAGAACAAGGCATGATGTTGTTGGCATCTCTACAAGATGTAGCGCGTGGACTAGTGATTCGAGGTAGAGACCAGCATCAAAGGCCTAGCAACAGAAGCAAAAGCAAGAGCAGGTCGAAGTCGCGACATAGAAAATCAAAAGGTTGCGTGAAGTGCTTTGAATGTCACGAGGAGGGGCACATAAGGAGAGATTGTCCAAAGCTAAGAAATAAAGGTGGTTGGCAAAATGCCACAAGCAGTGTGGCGAATGTTGCTGAGGAGAGTACTAGTGATGCCGAGGCTATCCTATGTGTATCTACGAGTTCATCAGGAGTAGATTCTGGATGTTCCTATCATATTACTCCTCACATGAATTGGTTCACTACCTGTCACGCCCCAAACCTCGAGCACGCGCACATCCCACTGCGATCAATATAAAAGCGACTTCCCAGGACCCGTCGCCGACCCCTATTTTTTAATACACACGCGGAAGTAAGTAAATAAACTCAAGACAAAACTCAATTGGGATAGAAAAGCAGGATCACATTTTCAAATCCAAACCACACACCTTTATACACATCAAACGAGTTCATTTACAGGACTAGGCTATTAGCAAGAGATCTATAGAAGATCAGTCTTTAAAAACTAAGCTGTCCTAAGACTAGCTAGTTAGATCCATTCACCGACTCTTCAGTCTCCACAAGCACCGGGGGCGTCGGGTCTTCCACCAACCCATCTAGAGGATCAACAGCACTCTCACCTAGAGCGGCATCTATAATACCAGGGGGAATATCAAAAAACCTAAGACGGCCATCCAGGAATCCATCGGGTCTGTAGTGGTACCACGCTTTGAATCGATGAGGGACCCTATGAGGAAGGTTCTCATCGACCCAGACAGTAGTCACTGCAAGCTCATAGACCCAATGACTTTCGAGATCTACATAGTAAAAAATCCACTTAGTGACCCTCACTGGTCTACCAAAAAGCTCCGGAGGATCCGCCATTTAGGGACCTGAAAATATTATCCCATAATGGGGTGAGACAATGTCTTAGCGAGTCTTACCCTCTAAAAACTCGATTAGGAAGAAAATAAGCCCCAGGGTGCTCTAGCCGCACAAAGAGGATTTAGGACTTACCTCGCCTTAGTCCAATCCTGCACGTCAGTACATTTCAATAATCAATCAATCCATTCACTATAAACCACGGTCCAAAAGACCCAGCTGATCTTTAGATGGGAAAACACGGCCCAACAGGTGCGACCTTTAATAGGTGGCATATCACGGCCATAAAAGGCACGACCTCAATGAGGTGGTAAATCACGACCCTAGTGGGCACGACCGATTCCAAATTCGGTGGTATATCAATATCACGGCCCAACAGGGCACAACCATACTTCAGCAGTTTTCTAGATCACTCACAACCTTTCACAATCAACAACCAATCGAATACCGGCATTAAACATCCTTGGAATAAATCCCCACATAAACATCCATTCAATCAATTGATACAAACTGGTCCTACCAACCAATCACGGTGCCAAAAGCTAACACTGGGTATTTTCAAGTTAAACACCAAAACTTCTCCAATTTCATTCAATTCCACACTTTAGAGTAATTAACCATAATCATCATTTTCATTTAATTTCTCAATTAAACATACAATTAGCACAAACTGATCGCACTGCTGCGATCAGTGCGAAATTCTAACGACCGGCCATCCCGGCAAAATTTTCGAAATTATTAAATAATTAAATTTAATTTCGAAAATTAAGTAATTAAATATTGTATTATAATAATATAATATAATAAAATAATATTTATAAAATTCGAAATAATTAATTAATTAAAATAATTAATTATGGCTTAAACTATATTACACTAATTTAAACATACAATTAGCCCTAATTAAACATCCATTAAATTAATCATACGACTAATCTAATTTATATTAAAATAATCTAATCTAACCACCTAAACCTAATTAGACTAATATAAACACCCCTTAAGCATAATTAACTTACTAAGTGAGGTTTAGAGGATAAACTCACCGGTTTTGCGCGCTGGTGAGTTCACGACGACCACAACACCAAGGCGGTCGATAAACCCTGAAGTGGTGACACCAACGGAGGCCAGGAAGACACCAAAAATGGGCGTCAAAGACCGAAAACCCTTGTTAATTTTCTCTTTTGATCTTGGACTGAAAAGGCTAAAACCGGCGGCGGTTTGGCGCGAAAATGGCGAGCGGCAAAGGTCCGGCGGCTTGGGGACGCTGAACGACGGAGTCGATGCACCAGGGCCTCAACCACAGCGATCCAAACCGGTCCTGAGGCTGGAACAACAACCACAATCTCGGACTCCCTCTGCAACTTTGAAAAACTGGACTGTTGGAGGAGAGATAGAGCTGAACGGGCTTGGCCGGAGCTCCGGCGAGGGGTTGGCTGGCAACTGGCGGCTCCTGAGGGTCAAGGGGGACCTGCTGGTGGTTGGTATGGGTGGAGGTAGGGTCGAAATGGGGAGAAAATGGCTGAAAACTGTAAAACGGGCGAAACAAGCAGAACCAGGTGAGTCCAGACGGTCTAGCGAGCGGCGGCTTTGGGCGGCCGTATGGGACAGCCAGAGAATCGTTCCAGCGAGCGGCGAGGTGCTCCGGAACGGACTGGATGTCTTCTTCACGATGATGGGTGGCTTGTTCGCTGATTCAACCGGGAAGTTAATTTTTTACTCAGATCTTTGGTGAAAGATCGGCTGGAGCAAAAACTGGAACGAGGGGAAAACAGAGGAGGAAAACGGCCGACGATGGCCTTGCGGGCATGCGACGGTGGAGGCGCTGGTGTGCTCGGTTTTCTCTGGTTCTCTCAAGGTCTCTCCAAGCCACAACAATGGAGAAAGCCTCAATTCAAGGGGGAAGAAGAGCTCCTGAACAAGGGGGACCCCAAAGGCTCCTTAGCCTTCAACACTTGTCTCTTTCTCCCTTGGCTTGCCCCCACCATCTATGGCCCTCACCCTCTGCCCTTTGTAGCCACCAATCTTCCCCAACAAGCTTGGCAAATGGTCCAAAATGTCATGCACCCAATGGCATACGAATTTGATACATTTCCCTCTTCAATCTTACTCAAATTCATTCAATCCTCTTCCAAATAAATCCAATTGAGCTCAAATTGAAGTCCAAATAAATCTGCCAAGGTGTCCTCGTCCATCTCATGACTTTTCCCCGTCATATGATCCAACTTGCATCCCAAAGATGAGATCAAAACCGGCCATCTGACTTTCCCGAACAAAAAAGGCATTACTTTGCTTTTCTGCTAAAAATCTCGATTTGCAGAAAAATAATTTGAGGATGACTCGACGTTCCTAAAATGAATTGTGACATGACAGAACTTTCAATTTCTGAATTTGGGTTTAAAATCACGGTTAATTTCAATCTGGTGTGATTTGAGCGAGTCCTAATCAACCGGTTAGCTTTTAGAATTTTTTTGTGCAATTGACCCGTGGTTGATTATTTTCAAGCCACAACATAATCTTCGACACATTGGCGACTCTCAATTGTTGTGAAAACCTCGAGGTTTCAAATACGGACACAGGGTACCCAAAATGACAGAATAATCAGTTCAGTGCCGGTAGATGAGGATATTGAAATCAGGTGGAATCACCAACACTCTAATCACATATTTCCGTCGAATCGACCTATTACTGATCTATGTTCGATTCTGACAGTGTCGTAATGATCCTTGCATATTAATACGGTCGAGCAGTTGATTGATGGTCAGATTCTCAAGCCTATTGCATTTAAATTCCTTAATGGCTTCACCTGATAAACTAGTTATCTCGTGAGTGATCAGCTCGGAGAATTGAAGTATAAGCGCGTTGATGAAAAGTCCGTCTCATTTAATTGAAAACATAATCAGAAATTTGGGATGTCACACTACCTACCAGACTTCAGATGGTGGTAGGGTTCTTTTGAGGAATAATGCAACATGCAAAGTTGTAGGGATAGGAACAGTTCGTATCCGAATGCACGATGGCGTAGAACGGACGTTGACAGACGTAAGGCACATACCGAAGCTCAAGAAGAGCCTTATTTCTCTAGGTACACTCAATGACCTCGGGTGCAAATACACAGCTGAAGGTGGAGTATTGAAGATCTCTCGAGGTGCCCTGACAGTGATGAAAGGGAAGAAGGTGAATTCTCTCTATCATTTACTGAGAGAAACCGTGACCGGAGTTGCTGTAGTCTCATCAGGTTGACTCAGTTATAGCATATGCGATTGGGACACATGAGTGAGGCAGGTATGACGATGCTGAGTGAGAAGGGGTTGATGCAAGGTCAGAAGACAGGAAAGCTGGACCTGTGTGAGCACTGCATCTTCGGAAAGCAGCGTCGTGTTAAATTTGGTACAGCTCTACATTCAACTAAGCAACCAGTAGAATACATTCATTCAAATGTTTGGGGACTGTCTCCAGTTCCATCGAAAGGAGGTGCCCGATATATGCTGACATTCATCGATGATTACTCAAGGAAGGTATGGGTGTACTTCCTAAAGCACAAATCTGAGGTATTTGATTGGTTCAAGAATTTTAAGGCATTGATTGAGAAGCAGTCAAGTAAACAAATCAAGTGCCTGAGAACTGATAATCGCATGGAGTTTTGTAGTAAGGACTTTACCGAGTTCTGCCAAAAAGAAGGAATTATGAGACACCACACAGTTGCCGGGACACCACATCAGAATGGCATAGCAGAACGGAAGAACAAAACTCTACTTGAGCGAGCTCGGTGCATGCTGTCGCATGCAGGACTGGCCAAGGAATTTTAGGCCAAAGTAGTAAATATGGCATGTTACCTGGTTAATCGATTTCCATCTTCTGCTATCGAATGGAAGACTCCTAAGGAAGTATGATCGGGGAAACCTGTTGATTACTTCAGATTACAGATATTCGAATGTCCTACGTATGCTCATGCAAGAGATGGTAAGCTTGAGCCAAGGGCGAAGAAGTGCATATTTTTGGGTTATGCACAAGGGGTGAAAGGCTACCGGCTGTGGTGCACTGATGCCAGATCACTCGGTTTTCTAATCAGCATAGACGTGATCTTCAACAATACTACAATGCTTCAAAAGAGGAGTCTTGAGACTCAACCAGCAGAGCAAACGGATTATGGTGTCAAAAGTGAGGTGGAGATTCAAGTGGAGTCTCCAAAGACCTCAGAGGTAACAGAGGAAGAGATTGCGGATGAGGCCACAGTTTATGAAGATGGTGATATTGAACAACCAGCAGAGCCACAACACAACATAGCCACGGGCAGACAAATAATGCAAATTAAATCACCGGTACGTTATGGTTATTCTAATATTCCCTATGCATTAACTGTAGATGATGAGGTGGAGATGGATGAGCCTTCATCCTTTTATGAGGCGATGGTTAGTGTTGAGTCATCATAGTGGCTAGAAGTTATGAGTGAAGAAATAGAATCACTCTATCAGAATCAGACATGGGAGTTGGTCAAAGTACCCAAAAGTCAGAAAATTGTTGGATGCAAATGGGTCTACAAATGGAAAGAGGGCATTCCCAGTGTAGAGGTAGCTAGGTTCAAGGCGAGACTTGTTGCGAGGGGGTATACTCAACGAGAGGGCATCGACTACAATGAAGTGTTCTCTCCTGTGGTAAGGCATACCTCTATTCGTGTATTACTTGCCTTAGTTGTTGCACAAGATCTTGAGCTGGAGCAGCTAGATGTGAAAACGGCATTTCTTCATGGTGAATTGGAGGAACAAATTTACATGAAGCAGCTTGAGGGATTTGCTATTCCATGTAAGGAAGACCATGTTTGCTTATTGAAGAAATCTTTATATGGACTGAAACAATCTCCTAGACAGTGGTATAAGCGTTTTGGTGCTTTCATGACTAGTCAAGATTATTCGAAAAGTCAATTTGATAGTTGTGTTTATTTTAGGAGATTGGAGGATGGGTCTTTGATTTATTTGTTATTATATGTTGATGATATGTTGATAGCAGCTAAATATATGTTTGATATTGATGTGTTGAAGCAATAGTTAAGTGCTGAGTTTGAAATGAAAGAATTAAGTGTTGCTAAGAAAATATTGGGTAAGGAAATTTTGCATGACAAGGCTGCAGGAACGTTGCGTTTGTCTGAAAAGAAATATATTGAGAAGATCGTGGCATGTTTTAATATGCAGTCAGCAAAATCTGTAAGTACTCCTTTAGCCGCACATTTTAAACTTTTTGACAAGTTATCACCGTAAATTGAGGAGGAGGAGGAACATATGTCCCGTGTTCCTTATTCTAGCGTAGTGGGTAGTATTATGTATGCCATGGTATGTACTAGACTTGACATTTCACAAGCTGTAAGTGTTATCAGTCGTTACATGAAGCACCGAGTAAGGCTCATTGGGAAGCCGTGAAATGGATCCTCAGATATCTAAAGGGGACAGCAGACGTCGGCATTATGTATCAGAGGAACGTCAATGGCAATGAGACCACAGGGTATGTGGATTCAGATCACACCGGTAACTTGGATGACCGCAGATCGTTAGCAGGGTACGTGTTTATGCTAGCATGTGGTGCAATAAGTTGGAAAGCGTCTTTACAAGATGATGTTACATTGTCTTCGACTGAGGTGGAGAACATGGCACTAACCTTTGTTGCAAAGGAGTTGATATGGCTAAGGGGTTTGCTCTCAGACCTTGGACTGGAGTAGAAAAGTGTCACCATACACTGTGACAATTAAGGTGCGATATATTGGGCTTATAACTAATATATCATGAGCGAACAAAACATATCAACATCAGGTACCATTTCATCCGATATGTCATAGCGAAGGGTAAAATTGTTGTGAAGAAAATATCAACAACGGAGAACCCAGTAGATATGATGACGAAGCCTGTTCCTTCAGCAAAGCTTGAGCTCTGTATGAGCTCAATTGGTGTCTGTAGAGTATGAGCGCCCATCGGGGTGTTGGGAGAGCCGAGCATGGAAAATAAGCATTATAACTTGGCTTCAAACGTCGAGCCAAGGTGGAGAATTGTTAAATTATGTCTCGAGTTTGAGTCCATATATGATACCTGATCCATATAAAACATTTACATGCTGAAACAAGAAAGAACGTGCACGGAGCATTTGATGAAAAATGGCGTAGGATAGGAGTCGAAAGGATCATGCCCTCGATCTGCGCTTCACGTTGGAAATGAAGGCTACAATCCATGGGATTCTTCTCATTTGTCAGCATGAAATAAGGCTGAAGGGTTGATCGTCCAATTTCTTCTACGTCATTAAATGCATGCACATGGCCATGTGTATGCATGCTCGTAGAAAAAAAGTTGGTCAACACTTGCTACTTTCCGAAGCCTATCATGTAGGCGCCGAATTCCCTCTCTTCTTGGTCATCTTTTGTGGGCTTCTCTTGTTTTTAATAATAAAGAAAGAGGGAAGGCATAAGCTATTCTCCTTCTGCATGGTCATATGCTCACACTCTCATTAATTGCATGGAGGCGCATGCTTTGAAGATCGGAGCTATTCTGACAATTCTGGAGTACAATATTATTTTGTTTCCTTCCCTTCCATCGATAAAAGGAGAGAGAGCTTCGGAGGACGAGGCAGCAGCAAAAGAAAAGAGCGAGAGAGAGAGAGAGAGAGAAAAGAGCTCGAGAGAGTGTGAGAGACGAGAGCTCAGAGAGGTTTTGTGCTGAGTCGAGTCGATTGAGCTGTGTTGTTAAACACCGTGGGTATTGGGTATAAAGTAGGGCTGTGAAACGCTTGAGTGCATGAGTAATTGTAATCTTGTAATTCTCCGATTTATAGTGGATTATTTTGCTGGCTCTCCCCATGGACGTAGGTTTCGACATTCGGACCGAACCACGTAAAATTTCTGGTGTCCTTTATTGTTCCTCGTTTTATTTCTGTCGATTTCTATAGCTCCCGACATAATTGCAAAAATTACGATCCGCTTCTGCTGCGCCACCGATTACAAGAGGTTACACATCTAAATATATCTCTTTAGCTTGACATTGTTGCTCATTTTTGCGATATGCATTTTAATTAATTCGATTCTCTCGTCATTCTCCTTTCATAAGCAAGGTACTTGCCATCTTTTTTTTTTTTTTTTTCTAATAAAAGCGTTGCATCTCAGCTGCTCTAAGCGGTGGCATCGTTATGAAGAAGATGAAGGTGAAGGTGTTCTCTTCCCGTTTCGAAGAGCTGTGGGACGAATGCGAGCTCCGTGGTGTCGTCTTCCTCAGCCTCACCCTCCAAATCCTGCTCGTTTGTATGGGCAATCACCACAAGTACATCTGCTCTGCCCTGTACTGTGGGGTCATTTAGGTGGTCTACCTAATGGCCGACCAGGTCGCGATCTATTTGCTTGGTATAATCTTGAGCAAACTCACAAAGCTAAACGGCCAAAGTGTGGACGTGAACACTGAGCTGAAGGCGTTCTGGGTGCCGTTCCTCTTGTTACATTTAGGAGGCCCTGATGCCATCACAGCATATGCCCTGGAACACAATGAGCTCTGATTGAGGCACTTGTTGTTACTAGTCACCCAAACGGTAGTAACATTACGTATCTTCCTGATGGCGTGGAACAGCCCTAAAATATCCATCCTCACCATCGTGACGATTCTTGCTGGGCTCATCAAGTATGGCGAAAGGGTTTATGTGCTCTGGCCGCCAGCAGTGAGCATTTCAGGGATTCCATCCTCGACCCACCTCTTAATCATTCTTAGATAATGGAGCTATATATGTTGACGGAGGGTGAGGGCCACAGTGTCATACCGCATAAAGTAATTGAGGTCGTCGGTGTGAACAATGTGGATGGTGCCGATCTTTCATCTCCGGAGGAAAGCCTTGATGCAAAGCAACTCTATAAGCGTAAGCAAGGAGAATTGCTTGCGGCCAGAGGGTTGGTCAACATATTCCAACACCTTTTTGCGGATCTCCTGCTGAGGACCGAGGATTGAGACACACGTAAGTCGGTGCTCAAGGGTAGGAATTACCTTGTGGCCTTCAATATCATTGAGATTCAATTGGGAATCATGTAGGATATGCTCTACACGAAAGCCATGCCCATCCATACTAGTTGGGGCTTCACTTGTCACTTAATCGGATTGGTTTCAACCTGCATTGTATTGGTACTCTTCATCCTGATAGAGGATCAGCAATACTCAAAAGCTGATCTTCATATGACCTTTATACTGCTCGCTGTGGCCATATTCCCAGAGAATTTATGCTTTGGCCGTTCTTTTCTCTGACAAGACAGCTTGTTGGTCGAATAAGGAAGAGAAAGTTGCCGCCTTGGATTTCATCAATTGGTTGCAGCCACTGACTAAACGGTGCCGATGGTCGGATCACATGGCTCAATACAGCCTATCGAGCTTTGCTATCAAAGAGAAGCACCTCTCTTGCTATCGACTCCTCGAATTTCTACACATTGACGAGATGGTCTAGAAGCTC
>CM024528.1:34289544-34360889 GCA_014182385.1 Eucalyptus viminalis | reverse complement strand
TTGGAAAATAAAGGTATTGAATGTTAAATAATGATAAATTTTGATAGAAAATCATAGATTTATTTTAATAAGTTGACTATAATTTCTGGTTAGTTATTAGTTTCATCGATAACTTTTGTTAAAGTCAGAAAATATCTTTCCAATTTCTTTGAATAAATTTATTACTGTTATAAGTGTAGATTGATTCTAGGCTGTTTTTTTAATGAATTTGAATTAAATAAATTTGAAAATTATTATATATATAAATATCCATTTAATATTGATGCCATAACATAACGTGTCGGAATTCTCATCTTTTGAAAATTGATGTGTCGGCCTATAGTGTCGTGTTGTGTTGCGCCATCTATTTGTGTCGGTGCTACTTGGGGAGACATAGAAATTAGCATTTGTAAGAACCTCCAAAAGCTATTGTGGCAAAAAGCAACATGAATTTGGAAAACCCTCATAAAATTATTTGTCTTGATAGTGGGTCGGTGGCCAAAAAGTCCACCCCATGCAACACGCACACAATAAACTAATATTTTGCTATAGATAATTTTATTACTCTATTCATCACTGTTTAAATTAATAGTTGGAATTTCTGTGTTAGTAGAAGTTCATATATATTCTGATTAAAAAGCCAATGTCAGCCCTTAGAACAAGTTAATAATTTATTGATTTGTATGGACGTTAATTCTTATGATGATGATAAGTTACTATCGAGTGACATGATAAGTAAGTTACTGCACTGGTCACAATTTTTTATCAGCAACCTTAAAATCCTACTAACACTGAAATTTTTCAATTTTGAATCCCACAAGACCCCAGAATTTCGCAACTCGCATAATTACTTGGATTGATTGTCACACTAACATGAATATAACCCACAGTATAAATTGTGTAGTGCTTGGCGTACTGAAGGTCAGATAACTACTTAGAATAGGTCCTAACCTAGATGCCATGTCTCAATTCCTGCCATGCGGTCTTTTCATTATTTTAAATTATGGTGCTTTGCCAGCCTAAAATTGTTCTTATATTGGATACATTGTTGCCTAACTCTATCGACAGGGTTATCAATTTCTCTTGACATACATGGATGGTGGATAAGTAAACCTTTGTTTTTTACTAGAATGGGAAAGTACAATGCATGAAGATGCAAACAAAAGAAAGTGAGGAGTGCCAGCCTACTTAGAGGCTAATGGGCCTTTAATACCAGCATACAATTCATTCCACTCTACATTGATTTTGTCAATCATTTCCTGAGCTTGATTTCTCATCTTTTCCATGCTTGGATTCTCGCGCTCCATACGAAGGACTTGCTCATACTCATTCTTCAGTTTCTCAATTTTATCTGATCTATTTGCCAGCAAAGCTGTGACACCCCGAACCCTTCGCAAGTCGTCACTAGCGCCAATGTTACATCTTATCACCTTTCTACTTTGAAGAAATGTCCTAATTCGCAGACACATTTTTTTTTTTAAAAACAGAACGGTCCCAGCGCGACTCATTATGCGGAAGCAAATTAAAACATCACCATCTCTCCCCCTACCAACCATGATACAAATACACACCACTAATTACCATAATTTTATAAACAAGCCACAACACTTTATTTACATATATATATTTTTAAGATGGGATTTCTTTTGGGTCGGTACATCAAAAAGGAAAAGCTAGGACTCAGCCACGTCCAGCCTAAAACCTCAAAAAGAAACCTCGACCCTCAACATCACACGTGCAACAACCCCCATCATAAGTGTCGGCTAACTATCCCAAAAAACAAACAGCTCCTACTCGTCACGTGCAGGCCTCACACCCAACCCGGTGCATCAGGCGGTGGCGGCGGCAACATCCCTCGCATCGCTCCATCCCGACGAACATGTACGGATATAAACTCCTGAATAACAGGACTCCCAGCCAGGCCCACGTCATACATCACTAGACAACGTACTCGGATAAAAGTCAGTCCGGGAACGAGAGGGACAGTCTATCTCAGCACACTCGACCTCTACATCGGATGGTATCCGTAAAATGTACCGCGTGACGGCAGGAAACGGCATACTGGCTAATCTGAAATGTTATCCCCAAAAAGGGGTGAGTACAACCACTTAGCAGATAGGGAAATCCAATAACAACTCAATGCCTCATGCAAATTACACATGCATTGCAGGCATTACTTACCTTGAAGCCAAGCGCACACTATCATGCATCATCATATTACATCACATATCATCATCATCATCATCATCATCATCATGCATATCATCATGCATATCATATCATGGGTGATCATCATATCACATCACATATCATCATCATCATCATCATCATCATCATCATGCATATCATCATGCATATCATATCATGGGTGATCATCATATCACATCACATATCATCATCATCATCATCATCATCGTGCATATCATCATGCATATCATATCATGGATGATCATCATATCACATCACATATCATCATCAACATCGTCATCATGCATATCATCATGCATATCATATCATGGGTGATCATCATATCATAGGTTAATTTTCATCTTTTATCTTTAAATTTGATCACCACATCACCCACTTCTCATATCATCAATTTCATCATCCCTTCGGGCAAAGACCTCCGACAGGGTTCCCAGCATTCCAGCCATCCCATGGCCACCGGGCTTCCGGCCCCCCACATTCCAAGCATCTCGCATCTCAACTAGCATCACGAGGCATTCCCTTCGGGCAGAAACCTCCGACAGGGCTTCCGGCATTTACCCTTCTAGCCAGGCATCTCGCACCCCAATCCTGGCATCGCGAGGCATTCCCTTCGGGCAGAAACCTTCGACAGGGCTTCCGGCCCCCCACATTCCGGGCATCCTGAATCTCCTAGGGAATTTCGGCAATGTATCTCTATACATTCCGAGCATCATCCGCCATCACAACCATCTCCTCATTTACCATCATCCATGCTCACTAGTATTTTATTCACATTTTAACATGGCACATGGCATGATATCAAATAAATCATACTAGGCATGACATTCACACATGCATTGATTCAATTGCCATACATATGCCAAGACCTTATTCACATGTGCATCTCAATTCAATATCATAGAAATATCAAGACTTTATCACATATGCATCTCAATTCAATATCATAGACATATCAAGACTTTATCACATGTGCATCTCAATTCAATATCATGGACATATCAAGACTTTATCACATGTGCATCTCAATTCAATATCATAGACATATCAAGACTTTAGCACACATGCAACATGAATTAATTAAATGGAAACTATGGCCAATGAAATAATCCCTTTTTTATTTATTTATTTTATTTATTTTTTTTATTATTTTTTTAAATAACTATAAAACTCCCAAAATTATCAAAATTCAAGTAATTATTAAACAAACCCATAGGATGATAATTACTTGCAAAATTCATGGCCAAATTGAATTTTTATAAAATTTCATAGTTTTCCCAAACGTCCTATGCTTCTCGGATGAAACCAGAATGCACGGTTTCCGAATAAATTCGATTAAAATATCCATATGGCCTCCACAAATTACGAAATTTTACATAGTGATAGCCAAGACATTTTCGCACAACTTTCGTGCAGAACTCCAAGCCAGATTGTTTTTACTTTATTTTATACAACCTCACGAAGCTTCTGGATCCATTACCGCATCGTCCAGTGAACACATCTCCGAAATATTGAGATTTAACCTACCTATTCTATTTCGTTTCCTCTGAAATTTGGATATGTTATACATAAAGGTATCCTATACAAGTTTCATGCAGAGATCCAAGTCAAATAACCAAACTAAAGTCATCATTTAGGTTCTTGAAATCTCGGATATCTCAAAATACATCACCAGAATCATCTCCTTCAAGATCTAGTCGATTCACTAGGCTATACTTGTTCATTTCACTTCAAATTTTATTATATTGTATTTTAAGATGTCTACTACAACTTTGATGAAGACATAGAAGTGAGATTCTCAACAAAATCCAACATGCAACCATGAATCCAGCAAGAGGTCAGTAAAAACTTTCCAGATCTGAGGTCTCCGTATAACAAGACTTTAACCAATAAAATGTCCATCATTTTTCACGAAATTTCAGTATGTTATATTAAAAGATGTTAGCTACAACTTTCATGCAGACATCGAAGCCAAAATCGGACTCCAAATACACATACAAGCTCAAACAAGTTGCGGACTCACACAACCCGAGCAAGAACAGTCACACGGCTTAAGAACAAACCAACCTTACCACGGTTTTTCTCACTTAAAACACCCAAAATCTAACAAACAAACAAACATACAAGCATGCAAGAGAAATTAGAGGACTCCACTTTCCTCTAGGATGAACAAACGACGGCGTACGGCGGACGGACACGGCGGCGAACGGCGACTCCCTCCTTCCTCTCTCTCTCGGCCTCTCCCTCTTTCTCTCGAAATCTCTCTCTCTGTCGCACCCTCTCTCTAGGCCAAAAGGAATCCGGCCACCTTCTCTCTCTCCTCTCCTCTTATACCCCCTAGAGCCCATCATGGCATCCTAGTCTAGGCCAATGCATGCCCTTCTTTGTGCCACTTGTCATTACACATGCAAGATGGGCCGGCCATCATTCTTTTGGGCCTCTAATGGGCCGGTCGAATTCCCTTCTTGGGTCGACTAGCTTGGCCCATCAAGCTTAGGCCAAATGGGTTTAAGGCCCATTCGAAAATAACCCCCCTTTTTCCTTCTTTTTTTTTTTTTGAATTCCTTTCTATAATTATTTCCAAATTCAAATTCTATCTTGGTCAAAGTCTTGGGGCATTTTATTTATGGAAATTTAATTTTTAAAGTACATGGCCAAGCATAAAGTATTAATCTATCAAATTTAAATTTCCACAATCATATGCACAAATCATCAAATTAAAAGACTAATGGCTAAAACATAAGCCATGGAAATTTTATCACCTAATTAGAGACTTTAACACACCTTATGGCTTGGCTTTGAATTTTGGGATGCCACAATTCTCCCCTCCTTAGAGAATTTCGTCCTCGAAATTCAAACACCACTCGCGTCTTCTTGAAATAAATAGGGATACTTTTCCCTCATCTAATCCTCACTTTCCCATGTGGCTTCCTCCATATCATGATGTCGCCATAATACCTTAACCAATGGGATTTTCTTAGTCCTAAGAATTTGCTCCTTTCGATCCAATATCTGCACAGGCTCTTCAATGTACTTTACTTTCTCATCCATTTTGATGGCTTCATGATCGAGTATATGACTAGGATTCGGCTGGTACTTCCTTAACATCGATACATGAAACACATCGTGCAGATTTTCTAACTTAGGAGGTAACGCTAAACGATAAGCTACATCCCCTATCCTCTCAAGAATTTCAAAAGGTCCAACAAATCTAGGGCTTAACTTACCCTTCTTCCCGAATCGAGATATTCCTTTCATTAGAGATACCTTAAGGAATACATGGTCTCCTATACTAAATTCCAAAGGTCTTCTACGCCTATCCGCGTAGCCTTTTCGTCTACTCGATTTGTTCTAAGTCTTTCTCACGATAATTTCAATAGCCTTAGTGGTAACTTGTACCAGTTCGAGGTCCTGTCAACTTCCTTTCTCCTACTTCACTCCAAATGACGGGGAGTCCTACATCTCCTTCCATATAATGCCTCATAAGGTGCCATGCCTATACTTTTATGAAAACTATTATTATAGGCAAACTCTACAAAATGCAATCTTTCATCCCAATTTCCTTTAAAATCGATTGCACAAGCCCTTAACATATCCTCTAATATCTGGATCACTCTTTCTGATTGACCATCTGTCTGAGGATGAAAAGCAGTACTAAACTGAAGCTTAGATCCTAATGCAATTTGAAGACTTTTCCAAAAATTCGAAGTAAACCTCGAATCTCGATCTGAAGTAATAGTCACTGGAACACCATGTAAGCGTACCACTTGACTTACATACATGTCCGCATACTTATCCATTGGGTAGTCCATGCGAATCGCTAAGAAATGAGCCGACTTAGTCAAACGATCCACTATCACCCAAATTGAATCATGACTCCTTGATGTCCTTGGCAATCCTTGCACAAAGTCCATCGTTATATGTTCCCATTTCCATTCTGGAATGTCTAATGGTCTCAAAAGTCCTACGAGTTTACGATGCTCCGCTTTCACTTGCTGACACGTCAAACATTGAGAAACGCGCTTAGCCGTATCTGCCTTCATACCATTCCACCAAAATTGCTGACGTAAATTTCTATACATCTTTGTACTACCTGGGTGGATACTATAATTACTCTTATGTGCCTCCGACAGAATTTCCTTCCTCAATTCCTCATTGTCGGGAATACAAAGTCGTCCTTGACATCTTACTATTCCATCATCGAGATCTGAAATTCTGATCTTTTCCTAAAGATACAGCATTTTTCACTTTCAAAATCTCTCGGGTCGATTCTTGCGGGATTTTAATTCTCTCGGATCATCTCCGGCTCAATCCTTAATGCACTAAGCATGCCAGTAAGACAATCCATTTCCAATTTAAATTCTAAATTTGCCACAGATTCCAACAATTCCCATTCTGCCATCCTCAAACTAGCTATTTCTATGGCCGACTTTCGACTAAGAGCATCTGCTACTCTATTCGCTTTTCTTGGATGATATCTTATCTCACAATCATAATCTTTCAACAACTCCATCCACCTCCTTTGTCTCATGTTCAACTCCTTTTGTGAGAACAGATACTTCAAACTTTTATGATCCGTATAAATCTCAAACTTTTCTCCATACAAATAGTGTCTCCATATCTTCAAGGCAAACACTATAGCTGCTAGCTCTAAATCATGTGTCGGATAATTTAGCTCATGGGGTTTCAATTGTCTGGATGCATAGGCTACCACTTTGCCATGCTGCATCAACACACATCCTAGTCCTTTGTAAGATGCATCACTATACACTTTGTGAAACCATCGAGGTCCGGTAGGTATAGTCGGGGTGGAGTCGAAGTCAATTTCCTTTTGAGCTCTTGGAAACTCCTTTCACATTCTCCATTCCATTCAAACTTCACATTCTTTCGGGTCAATTTGGTTAAAGGTCCTGCCAGTCGCGAAAATCCTTCAATGAACCTCCTATAATAACCAGCCAGTCCTAAGAAACTTTGTATCTCAGTAGGTGTCGTCGGTCTTGGCCAATTCACTACCATTTCAATTTTTGCTGGATCTACTGCAATTCCTTTTCCTGACACCACATGTCCTAGAAATATTATCTGGTCCAACCAGAATTCACACTTACTAAACTTAGCATACAACTTATGCTTTCTCAGAGTTTGCAAAACTATTCTCAAATTATGCTCATGCTCTTTAGACCCTTTTGAATATACCAGAATATCATCAATAAAAACAATCACAAACTGGTCTAAATAAGGCTGAAATATTCTATTCATCAAATCCATAAATGCGGCAGGTGCATTAGTCAATCCAAATGGCATAACAAGGAACTCATAGTGTCCATAACGAGTTCTAAACGTAGTCTTAGGAATGTCCTCCTTCTTAATTCTCAACTAATGGTATCCTGACCTCAAGTCAATCTTAGAGGAAACTGAACTTCCCTAGAGTTGGTCAAACAAGTCATCAATTCTAGGCAAAGGATACTTATTTTTAATGGTCACCTGATTCAGCTGCCTATAGTCAATACATAAGCGCATCGATCCATCTTTCTTTTTCACAAACAAGACCGGTGCACCCCAAGGTGAAGCACTTGGTCTAATGAATTCTTTGTCAAGCAATTCTTGCAGTTGCACTTTCAACTCCTTCAATTCAACTAAGGCCATCCTATGGGGCTTTTGATATTGGTTCCGTTCCAGGCATTAATTCAATTTCAAATTCAATTTCCCGCTCTGGCGGCAATCCAGGCAATTCCTTAGGAAATACATCTTGAAATTCGTTAACTACACGAACTTCTTCAAGATTAGGCTCCTCCCCTGCATAATCTCTAACTATGGCTAGGTACCCTTGACATCCTCTGTCAAGTAACTCACAAGCTTCTACTGCCGAAATAAGTGCTACAGGAAAACGGGTCTGACCTCCTAAAAATTCACAACTAGACTGATCAGGTAAAACGAATTAAATCACTCTTCTATAACAATCCATTCTAGCCCGATACTTACGAAGCCAATCCATTCCTATAATAACGTCAAAATCATACATAGCCATTACAACCAAGTCTATTTCCATATCCTTTCCTCCCATTGATATCTTACAATTTCCACACACCCAGGCGTAGACAATACCATATCCTTTAAAGGCGTGGAAACATAAAGAGGCGTCTCAAGAGGCATAACTTCTATCTTATTCAAACATCTATATCTTTCAGACACAAACGAATGCGTTGCACCCGTGTCAAACAATGCATATGCCTTTTCACCATTAATAAGAATCGTACCGAGATAACATTTTTGGAAGCTTCGCTTCCTCCGGGTGTCGCATACGGCCTTCCTTGTGCGGGCGGTCTGCGAGGATTTCCTTGCGGGTTCGACCTAACAGCACTCTGATATCCTTGTCTCACCGAGCCAACACTCACTTGCGACCTCTCTTGTGGGCAATTTCTCCTAAGATGACCCACTTGTCCGCAACCAAAACATCTATGTTGTCCCGTACAAGGTCCTAAGCCATGGCATCCATTACACTTCTGACAAATACCAGGCTGATAGGGTGCTTTCCTTATATTCAGACCACTCCTAGCCCCTCCAAAATTCCCAAAATTACTCTTCTTCTTCACATTCCAGGTCTGACCTTGACCAGAATAAGGTCTCTTCCCCTTTCTCACATCATTAAAATTCAACGGTTTCTTAAATCCGACCGTTCCCTCAACAATACCTGCTCCACTAACTGTGCCCTTTCATAAATCTCATTATAATCTCTTATGTTCAAAGGCACCAGTTGCTTTCTAATGTCAGTCCTCAGCCCTTTCAGGAATCTCTTAGCCTTCTCCTCCTGATCCTCAATCAATCTAGGAGCATATCTAGACAATTCAGAAAATCTAGCCTCATACTGATCTACTGTCAATCATTTTTGCTCTAACTGAACAAATTCAGTAATCTTTCTATCCTTAGCACAATCAGAGAAATGCTTCCTATTGCAAGCCCTAACAAACTCCTCCCAATTAACATTAGTACCTGGTGGAAAGATTATGTCCTTCGAAGCTCTCCACCAAAACTTCGCATTTCCCTCCAACTGGTACTCTGCTAAGACTATTTTCTCAGCATCAGTGCAGTCTAACAGCCGGAAAATTCGTTACATTCCATCAATCCATTGCTCTGCCTCCTCAGGACTTCCCATTCCATTAAACTTAAGTGGCTTCAGCTTCAAAAACTGCTCCACTAGTCCTTGAGTACGGCGTTCTGCTCCAGGCTGTTGCTGCGCCTGCCTTTCTATCAGATTTCCAATATTGGCTAATGCCTGCAGGATATCTTCCATTCGGGGTTCAGCCCTTGCAGCAGAGGCTTCAGCCCTCGATGGATGAGCACTTCCAGCTCGCACCATAACTTTCCTGCAATTTCCAAGCATTGCCTCAGGAATAATCTGAGACTCACTACCTCCATTCAAAGCAATTACTACTACTACATAAGTAACATATACATGTTACTGGTACCTAAAATCAACTCAAAATAATCTACTGCGGATCTACGAGAGAATACTCATCACCAGTTATTCAATTATTTCATTTTAGATCCTATGGTGTGCATTGTCATCATGCTCCTCAATTCCCAAATGAGACTCCTTATCACTCCACCTATAACCATTCGCTCTGATACCAAAAAGGGCGGCTGTGACACCCCGAACCCTTCGCAAGTTGTCACCAGCGCCAATGTTACATCTTATCACCTTTCTACTTTGAAGAAATGTCCTAATTCGCAGACACATTTTTTTTTTTTTTTTTTTAAAAACAGAACGGTCAAGCGCGACTCATTATGCGGAACCAAATTAAAACATCACCATCTCTCCCCTACCAACCATGATACAAATACACACCACTAATTACCATAATTTTATAAACAAGCCACGACACTTTATTTACATATATATATATTTTCAAGATGGGATTTCTTTTGGGTCGGTACATCAAAAAGGAAAAGCTAGGACTCAGCCACGTCCAGCCTAAAACCTCAAAAAAAAACCTCGACCCTCAACATCACCCGTGCAACAACCCCCATTATAAGTGTCGGCTAACTATCCCCAAAGAGAAACAGCTCCTACTCGTCACGTGCAGGCCTCACACCCAACCCGGTGCATCAGGCGGTGGCGGCGGCAACATCCCTCGCATCGCTCCATCCCGATGAACATGTACGGATATAAACTCCTGAATAACAGGACCCCCAGCCAAGCCCACGTCATACATCACTAGACAACGTACTCGGATAAAAGTCAGTCCGAGAACAGAGGGACAGTCTATCTCAGCACACTCGACCTCTACATCGGATGGTATCCCGTAAAATGTACCCCGCGTGACGGCAGGAAACGGCATACTGGCTAATCTGAAATGTTATCCCCTAAAAGGGGTGAGTACAACTACTCAGCAGATAGGGAAATCCAATAACAACTCAATGCATCATGCAAATTACACATGCATTGCAGGCATTACTTACCTTGAAGCCAGGCGCACACTATCATACATCATCATATTACATCACATATCATCATCATCATCATCATCATGCATATCATCATGCATATGATATCATGGGTGATCATCATATCACATCACATATCATCATCATCATCATCATCATCATCATGCATATCATATCATGGGTGATCATCATATCACATCACATATCATCATCATCATCATCATCATCGTGCATATCATCATGCATATCATATCATGGGTGATCAACATATCATGGGTTAATTTTCATCTTTTGTCTTTAAATTTGATCACCACATCACCCACTTCTCATATCATCAATTTCATCATCCCTTCGGGCAAAGACCTCCGACAGGGTTCCCAGCATTCCAACCATCCCATGGCCACCGGGCTTCCGGCCCCCCACGTTCCGAGCATCTCGCATCTCAACTAGCATCACGAGGCATTCCCTTCGGGCAGAAACCTCCGACAGGGTTCCGGCATTTACCCTTCTAGCCAGGCATCTCGCACCCCAATCCTGGCATCGCGAGGCATTCCCTTCGGGCAGAAACCTCCGACAGGGCTTCCGGCCCCCCACATTCCGGGCATCCTGAATATCCCAGGGAATTTCGACAATGTATCTCTATACATTCCGAGCATCATCCGCCATCACAACCATCTCCTCATTTACCATCATCCATGTTCACCAGTATTTTATTCACATTTTAACATGGCACATGGCATGATATCAAACAAATCATACTAGGCATGACATTCACACATGCATTGATTCAATTGCCATACATATGCCAAGACCTTATTCACATGTGCATCTCAATTCAATATCATAGACATATCAAGACTTTATCACATGTGCATCTCAATTCAATATTATGGACATATCAAGACTTTATCACATGTGCATCTCAATTCAATATCATAGACATATCAAGACTTTAGCACACATGCAACATGAATTAATTAAATGGAAACTATGGACAATGAAATAATCCCTTTTTTATTTATTTATTTTATTTTTATTTTTTATTATTATTAATTTTATTTTATTTTTATTTTTAAATAACTATAAACTCCCAAAATTATCAAAATTCAAGTAATTATTAAACAAACCCATAGGATGATAATTACTTGCAAAATTCATGGCCAAATTGAATTTTTATAAAATTTCATAGTTTTCCCAAACGTCCTATGCTTCTCGGATGAAACCAGAATGCACGGTTTCCGAATAAATTCGATTAAAATATCCATATGGCCTCCACAAATTACGAAGTTTTAGAGAGTGATAGAAAAGACATTTTCGCACAACTTTCGTGAAGAACTACACGCAATATTGTTTTTAGATTATTTTATACAACCTCACGAAGCTTCTGGATCTATTACAGCATCGTCCAGTGAACACATCTCCGAAATATTGAGATTTAGCCTACCTATTATCTTTAGTTTCCTCTGGAATTTGGATATGTTATACATAAAGGTATCCTCTACAAGTTTTATGAAGAGATTCAAGTCAAATAACCAAATTAGGGTCATCATTTAGGTCCTTGAAGTCTCGGATATCTCAAAATACATCACCAGAATCATCTCCTTCAAGATCTAGTCGATTCACTAGGCTATAATTGTTCATTTCACTTAAAATTTGAGTATGTTGTATTTTAATATGTCTCCTACAACTTTGATGAAGACATAGAAGTGAGATTCTCAACAAAATCCAACATGCAACCATGAATCCAGCAAGAGGTCAGTAACAACTTTCCAGATCTGAGGTCTCCGTATAACAAGACTTTAACCCCTCAAATTTCCATCATTTTTCACTAAATTTCAGTATGTTATAGTACAAGATGTTAGCTACAACTTTCATGAAGAAATCTAAGCTAAAATCGGACTCGAAATACACGTGAAAGCTCAAACAAATTTCGGACTCACACAACCCGAGCAAGAACAGTCACACGGCTTAAGAACAAACCAACCTTACCTCGGTTTTTCTCACTTAAAACACCCAAAATCTAACAAACAAACAAACATACAAGCATGCAAGAGAAATTAGAGGACTCCACTTGCCTCTAGGATGAACAAACGATGGCGTACAGCGGACGGACACGGCGGCGAACGGCGACTCCCTCCTTCCTCTCTCTCTCGGCCTCTCCCTCTTTCTCTCGAAATCTCTCTCTCTGTCGCACCCTCTCTCTAGGCCAAAAAGGAATCCGGCCACCTTCTCTCTCTCCTCTCCTCTTATACCCCCTAGAGCCCATCATGGCATCCTAGTCTAGGCCAATGCATGCCCTTCTTTGTGCCACTTGTCATTACACATGCAAGATGGGCCGGCCATCATTCTTTTGGGCCTCTAATGGGCCGGTCGAATTCCCTTCTTGGGTCGACTAGCTTGGCCCATCAAGCTTAGGCCAAATGGGTTTAAGGCCCATTCGAAAATAACCCCCCTTTTTCCTTTTTTTTTTTTTGAATTCCTTTCTATAATTATTTCCAAATTCAAATTCTATCTTGGCCAAAGTCTTGGGGCATTTTATTTATTGAAATTTAATTTTTAAAGTACATGGCCAACCATAAATTATTAATCTATCAAATTTAAATTTCCACAATCATATGCACAAATCATCAAATTAAAAGACTAATGGCTAAAACATAAGCCATGGAAATTTTATCACCTAATTAGAGACTTTAACACACCTTATGGCTTGGCTTTGAATTTTGGGATGCCACAAAAGCTGATATTTCTGACTTTGCATTTTCAACTGTCAGCTTGCATGCCTCAATCTCTGCTTTAAGTTGGGCAATAACTTGCTCGTTGTCAGCCTGTTCGTACAATTCTAAACGCAAGTGAACTTGTTGAACAAGTAATATAATGATAAGAAAGAGTATCGTCCCACGGAGATCGATGATTAATAAACTAATTAAATACTAAAATAGATTAATTCTAAAATTTATCTAACAAATCAAAATATAATTTAGAATAAATTAAAAACAAAATTTTGAGACTAAATACAATAAATCAATCAGATAAATATGTTAGAGCATCCGATTTCATCATAACCACTAGATATGAATTTCAGATTGTTATGAGTACAAGAACGATATCAAACATGTGATAGCGGAATTTCCTAATCTATTTACTATCATATCTCTAGGTATAATAAACCTACTTAAATTATTAATCCATTATATCTCTATGTGAATTAAAATAAACATAAGTGTCCGACCCAGGCCCCACTGTGTAATATTGTCCACTTTGAACACTGAGTCCTCACGGCTTTAAAACGTGTTACATAGGTTAAAGAGGCCCAAGCCTTTATAAACAAGCCCAAGACTCCCCTCTAAGCGATGTGAGACTAGAGAGGGACCCCTTCCTTGCGCACGTTCGAGGACTGAGGCACGGACGCACCACCATCCCTCCTCCTCGCGCGCCGCCGCTCAGGCTGTCACACTCTCCACCCCTTATGAGCACAGCGTCCTCGCTGTGGCCCCACACATGGTCGGGAGTCGACTCTGATATCATTTGTAACGACCCAGGCCCCACTGTGTAATATTGTCCGCTTTTGACACTGAGTCATTACGGCTTTAAAACACGTTACACAGGTTAAAGGGCCCCAAGCCTTTATAAACAAGCCCATGACTCCCCCCTAAGCGATGTGGGACTAGAGAGGGACCCCTTCCTTATGCACGTCTGGAGACTGAGGCATGGATGCACCACCATCCCTCCTCCCCGAGCACTGCCGCTCGGGCTGTCACAATAAGTGCATTAAAAACTATGAATATTCCTGACTTACAATGAGTTCTTTGGATCACCTTATCACCGAAAGCTACACAAATAACGCGATATATTTCTACCCACGTTTAATTCATGGTTATATATTATAATGAACAATTGCATATTATCACTTCTCAGTCTCAAACATGCACATCAGATCATTCAAATGGTGGCTAGTCACTCAAAAGCATTATGCACACACTAATATATAACTCACATAAATGAAATCAATTGTAAAACATAAAAATCATGAAATTCACATAATCATGATTAGGCTACATCGTAGCCCTAACAAAAAAAATTAGAACATAGTAGAAGAAGAAATAAAAATATATATCAAACCCAGCATCTTGAATCAAAGAACAAGAATTTTGTCACTATTTTTATCTTCTCTTCAAAATACTTGAAAAACTCTCAGAACAATGAAAAACAATTTAACAAAAACCTAGCTGCCCTCTCACGCTCTTAATGTTCTCTTATTTATAGGATATATCCAAGATCCGTATCTTCAAGCAATTGTGCATAAAATTAGGGAGTAAATCAGAGGATCTTTGATTTCATATCTATCTCCCAACGCTTGCAGATAACATTAGGGAACAAAATCAAGGATTTCCTGATTTGATATCCATTTTCCACAACTTTTTTATTTGAATTCTTGATTTTTGCCATTCTTTTCATTATCCTCTCCATATCTCATTATTCTGCATAAATAAGGAAAATTCAAATAATCATAAGAAAATCCAAATATTTTCTCATAGATATTGCATTATTTGTTGTCTAAAATAGGTAAAATAACTCTATTTTTATAGAGTTATCACAGCCACGCTCTTAGTTTTCTCTTCACATTGTTTCTTGATCAAAAGAACTTCATCCTTGTCAAACGCCAAAAGACAATTTTCCATTTTGAGCTCCGTTTCAAACCTCTCACATTCAATAAGGATCTTTTGTTGGGAAGAGGAGTCACCCGTAGTCTGAATAAAGTTCTGCAATTTGAGATAGACACATTGATGTCCAATAGTAGAGACATCTGGCGTGTTTTGTTTGACTAAGAAGTTCAATAATTCTTGCAAATGACCAAGTAGCATGGGATTAAACATAATTGCCTAGAGTCCCTGACTCATTATATTTTCCACCTCTGGCGATGCATTCTGGTATGCTTGAAGATCAAAATGACTTGCCCGTGACATCCCTGTCCCAGTATCTTGCTCTCCGGAGTCACCACTCAACAGAGACTCGATTTTTGAGAAACGAGATTCCTCTCCGCCACTGCATAAATCTGCCTCAACATTTATAGGGAATTTACCTTTGTCCGTTGCCGATGATGACTTTGGTCCAGCAGCAGGAGGAGTCACAGCAGAACCAATTGTTGCCAAAGAAATTATAATTGATGCCCTGTCAAGTGGCATATCATTTTGCTCTTTCAATGGAGAGATAGCAGTAGTTTCAGTCCCCTATTAGATCCACTGACAAACTGGACCCCTTATCAGGCTCAACATCACTCAAGCTTGATTCGTATGAAACAAAGTGTGTTGGTTTGTTTCTGACAATCAACTTGGAAGCGGCAATCTGAAAGATATAAATACGGAATTAATCACTGACAGAGTCAATTGAATAGAAAAGGAAGACGTCAGCAGTATTACCTTCACTCTATCCGCTGTGGTTGATGAACCTCCAACAGAGGAAGAACTTTGTAAGTTAGAAGAAGCGCCCACAGTTTCAGTGATTGACTCATCAGACTCGGTAGATTTTGTTTGTGCTTTAGGTTGAAGAGTGGGCTTGTCAGATATTGCCAAGGCAATGCAGTTAGCAGTTTTATTCTTCTTCCTTTCTGTAATGTCATCTTCATCCTTATCTTCATCATCGTTAAAGAAGGCTTTGCCATCATCCTTCTCTGACGTAGTCATGCCAGTTGGAAAAACAGCTGTCAGATAAAAGAGGTGAATCAATCATCTATTGTGGAAGGAGACAAGTGTCAAATAGTGACCTCGCCTCGTTAACTAGATAGATAAAATGCCATTTCGAAGCAGAAGGAGAATAAAAGGGGCTGATGATCATATGTACTTACTATAGCAAAAGGAGCAAAAGTTGAGGAAAAGTTTTACTGTATGGCGCAAAAAATCAGTCAAAAGTTGTTAAAGCTCATAAAACAATAATCAAAACAGAAAACATCTCTATTGTTTGAGGGAGAGAGGATAAAAAAAAAAAACAAAGCATAGCACTTCATACGACTTATGCGAAAGAAAAACTGTCGAGTACCACAACTAAATACAAAGAAAAAACTGCTCACATACGTGCAACACATAACTACACACAAACGTGCTATTAACTTCCTAGAAAATAGCAAAAACACTAACTGCATACCTAAATGAACTTGACTTTTTTTTTAAAAATAAAACAGAGGAAAACAGAGGAAACACTACTGAAAACAGCAGCACTGAGACAATTCCAACAAACTCCTAGAATTTAACCACAAATCCTTCATTATCTTCTTCAGCCACAAAGCTTGATTTGCAGCTGCAGTAGCTGCTATAAACTCAGCCTCTACTGTGGACTAAGCTACAATCTCTTGCTTTTTAGAACACCAGGAGAAACAAGCAGAACCAAGACTGAAACAATACCCAGACTTACTTTTCATGTTATTCACAGAACTAGCCCAGTCACTATCAGAAAATCCTTGCAACTTAAACTTTTGACCTTTCTTAAACTTCACACCAAAGAACAATGTTCCTTTGAGATATCTCAAGACCTTTTTGCTGCAACCAAATGTAACTGACTAGGACTACTCATAAACCTGGATAAAACACTCACAACAATAGAATATCTGGTCTGGTTGCTGTAAGATACATGAGACACCCAATCAGACTTCTATACATATAAGCATCTACTACATTTGTTCCATCATTCTTGTGCAGCTTCTCTTTAGCGGCCATAGGAGTGCTTACACTTCGACAATCTTCCATCTGAAACTTCTTTAGAATTTCCTTCATGTATTTTTTCTGACAAATGAAGATCTCATATGAAGCTTTTTGACTTCCAGACCCAAAAAATAAGTCATCTTTCCCAAGTCGACATCTCAAAAACTGCAAATAGATCTTGCTTCACCTTCTCTATCAATTTCATATCATTCCCTGTCACTAATAGATCATCTACATAAAGTGACAGAATTACAACACCGTGATTCACCTTCTTGACATAAAGAGTGAACTCACTTAAGCTTTTTACAAAGCCAAAATCCTACAAATATTGATCTATCTTCCCATATTAAGCTCTTGGAGCCTGCTTCGGTCCATATAGAGCTTTCTTCAACCTCGTGTACACTCTCTTCTTACCCTTTGATCTTTTGAAGCCTTCGGGTTGTTCAACAAAAATCTCCTCCTCAAGCTCTCCATTCGGGAATGCAGACTTGACATCTAAGCGAAATATAGGCCACCCCTTCTCCTGCAATAGCTAACGGTAGCCTTATTGTATCAAGTCGTGCAACAAGAGCAAATGTTTCAGAATAGTCTACTCCCCATATTTGTGCATAGCCTTTCACCACCAGTCTAGCTTTGTGTTTATTGACAAAACCATCAGGATTAAGTTTTGTTCTAAACACCCACTTAACCCCAATCACATTCTTATCAGATGGTCTGTCAACAAGCTCCAATGTGTGGTTTTTCTGGATCATTGCAATCTCCTCATGCATTGCTGCAATCCACCTCTGATACTCCTTAGCTTCCACAAAGTTAGATGGTTTTAGCATTGCCACATTGTTTCATTCATAGATTTCAGCAAGTGACCTTGTGCCTCTCACCAGTAAATCATCCATACTGTCTTCCAATCCATCTATAACTTCATCAACCTCTACATCTATTGCAGGTTGTTTTTTGAACTGCTGCTATTCTGCACTCTTTCCTTTCATCCAATTCCACTCATCTTCCTCTAGAAAAATAACATCTCTGCTCACAGTCACCTTCCTTGTCATGGGATGGAAAATCTTGTAAGCCTTTGATTGAAGACTATACCCAATAAAGATTCCAAGCTCTGCTTTCTTATCCAGTTTGTCCCTCTTGACCTCAGGAACATGAGTGTAACACAAACACCCAAAAACCTTCAAATTCTTCATAGAAGCTCTAACATCATGCCAGACTTCAAAAGGTATTGACTTCTCTAAGGCCTTTGTGGGCAATCTATTCAATAGAAACACTATAGTATTAGCTTCCTCAGCCCAGAACTTCTTAGGTAACTTCTTCTCCTACATCATACATCGAGCCATCTCCATAATGCTTCTGTTTTTCCTCTCACTGACCCTATTCTGTTGAGGTGAATAGGGAGCAGTGAACTGCTGCACAATTCCAGCTTGCTCACAATTCAACTTAAACTTGTGAGCAGTATACTCAAAACCATTATCAGACCTGAGCATTTTAATTTTCTTCCCACTCTGATTCTCAACTAAGGCTTTAAACTTCACAAACACATCAGCAACTTCAAACTTGGCTCACAGAAAATAAATCCAACTCATCCTAGTCATATCATCAGTGAAAGTAATAAAATACCTGCTACCATTGAGAGAAGACTCAGAAATAGGTCCACATAAATCTGTGTAGACTAATTGCAGCTTCTCACATGCTCTCCAGCCTCCTCCTTTGAAAGGAAATCTGGCTTGATTGCCAAGAAGACAAGTTCTACACTGTAGAAAGTCCTCCTCCAAACTTGACAAGTCATATGCCAAGCTATTTCTCTGCATAAACGACATGCTCTTCCTGTGACCATGCCCAAGTCTTTTATGCCATAGCTCTGCATTTTCTTCTTTGCACTTTAAAGCCATTTGTTGCATCTCTTGTGGCTTGAACATGAAACTCTTGTTCTTCATTGGGATTCTTAGCACTTCTTTGCCATCTGCATTATTAATAAGACATTCCTTCCCTTTGAACTTCACTTTATAGCCCTTCTCAACTAATTGACCAACACTTAACAGATTCTGGTCAATATTTGGCACAAAAAGAACATCACTGATTAACTTCATCTCATGATTTCCTTCAATAGAAACTATACCCTTCCCTTGCACTTCGATATACTATCCATTGCCAATTCTGACTCTGGACTTGACTGACTTGTTTAGACTTCTAAACAACTTCAAATTGCCAGTCATATGATTGGTACAGCCACTATCCATCAGCCATGCATCATTCTCGACAGAAGATCTAGGAAATGAAGCTACAAACAAGTGCTCTTCCTCAGTTTCATTCACTGCTACCTGTGCTTCTCCTACTTGCTGGTAATTTTTCTCTTTGCAGATTGCTTCCATGTGACCCAACTTGTGACATCTTTTGCATCTAGCATCAGGTTTTCTCCAACATCTAAAAAACTGATGATTAGTTCCACCACAGTATTGACAAGGCTTTTTGTTCTTCTTTCATTTGCTAGACCCACCAGAATTTCCTTATTTTGCTACAAACTTGAGTCACCAGCATTTTCTTTAGACTGAATCCATTTCTTCCATTTGCCTCCATCATTTGACTTCACTCTAGCTTGCACCTCACCCTCTTCAAACTCTTCTCTTCTCATCAGTCTTCTGTGCTCCTATGCCCGCAGAGCATTTAACAATTCTGCAAGCTTTATATCAGCTAAATCTCTTGTATTTTCCAAAGAAGCTATGGTGGCTTCGAACTTCTCTGGAAGAGACACCGGGATCTTCTGAACAAGCCTTTCATCCTTCAAGTCAGTCCCTAAAACTCTGATTTTTTCAGCTATCCCAACTAGCCTATTAGAGTACTCCTTCACTGACTCTGAATCCTTCATCTGCTATCTCTCAAACTCCCTCAAGAGATTCAGCACCTTCATCTCCCTCGTATTCATCCTTCAAGAAATCCCATATTGCCTTTGCAGAATCACATCTCATGATCCTTGTGAAAATAAGGGGTGAGACAGCAGCACACATGTAAGACTTTGCCTTGGCCTTCCTTGTGATTCTCTCCTTATGGTACTTTATCTGATTCAAGGTCGGATTATTTGGAAGTGGAGCAACCTCATAATCATTCTCCACAGCCTCCCATAGATCATGACCCTCCAAGAATGCTGTCATCTTGACAGCCCAAGCTTGATAATTTTCCCCAGTAAAGACTGGAGCAACCATTGCAGAGAATCCACTCGATCTTGCCTCCATCAGCTTTTTCTTTGCAGATTGGAAGCAAACTTCACTCACTTACCCTCACTTCACAGTCCCTTAAGATCCCACAAACGCTCTGATACCAATGTTAAAGCTCATAAAACAACAATCAAAACAGAAAACATCTATGTTGTTTGAGGGAGAGAAAGGATAAAAAAACATAGCATAGCACTTCATACGTCTTATGCGAAAGAAAAACTGTCGAGTACCACAACTAAATACAAAGCAAAAACTGCTCACATACGTGCAACACATAACTGCACACAAACGTGCTATTAACTTCCTAGAAAATAGCAAAAATACTAACAGAGGAAAACGGAGGAAACACGACCGAAAACAGCAGCACTGAGACAATTCCAACAAAAGTCTAATTCCTTAACTGCCTATCCTTATGGTTTGACAACTCTCTAGCCATGACTTCATTCTGTGTTTACATTTCAAGGTTGAACTCATACTTAATCTTATAGAACGAACTCAAATGTGACAATCTCAATGTAGAGCATACCTTTGTCTGTGCATTTGACATCCTGAATGGAAGAATGTTCGGCATTTGCTGTTTTGCTACGCTCCACCTGTGACAAAACTTGCGTAAGCATGTATTCAGTGCATCAAGCAAGATGTCTACCATCAATCAAAATGTTTATACAGATCGATGCTTAGATTCAAAATCTCTGAATGTGAAAAGAGCATACAAAATTTGAGATTTCATTGACAGTATTGATCAAACTGTGTACTTGGAAGAGTGGCTTGTCGGACAAGATTGACAAGAGAACGGTTTGGAGAATGGAATACCTTCTATTAGCCACTCATCCCAATTTATTCACAGCACTTTGGATTAAGAATTAACTTGCATAATGCTTAAGATACTGTACAGCGGTCAGCACTTTTCCACCCCATATCAAAGCGTAATAATCACAATGTTCAAAGCTCTGGATTGAATACGTAACAACACCTACGGAAAGCATGATTAAACTAACTGGCAAAATAGAAGTTCTTTATTTGTATATTGCAGAAAAATACTAAAAAACGTTTAAAAAAAAAAATCCCCTTTTAAAGAAGAAAAACAAATGGAGTCCTATTTGCACCTAACTTCCTATTAAAAAAGATTAAAGAAATATAAAGTCATCATTTGAAAAATTATTCTGCATGTTTTAATGGGAGAAAATATCTTGTACATTGTAATTCATCTTGATGCACTTTTGTTGTTATTAAGCAATTCATTCATGCCTGTAAAAATTCCAAACATGACATGTGCTCATCGAGTGCCATCCTCCATTTATGTTGTCCTAGTGGAAAAATCAGTAGTGTTCGTTACCTCAGATGAACTTTCCGCCTCGTTTTCTGAACTGTTTGGCTTCTCGAAGGAATTCAGGTTTTCCACACTTCTAATATCACGAATCTTCAGACAGCCATTGATTTTAATATCTTTCAGCATCTTCAGTTTTGATAGATCAGGAAGTCTCTCAAGACTTTGACGGTATGAAACATTCAACGATGCTATAAATATTAAGTTCTCCAGCTCATCCAGCCATTGCAGGTTGCAGTGAGATATTCTGAAAACTCGCAAGGATTCGAACTTCCCGAGGCCTGGAATTTCTGTCACTGCACAGTCAAATAACTCGAATTCTGACGGGAGCTTCAAATACGAAAGATTTGGCAATCCTGTCCGCAATTTGTAATGGCGAAGTGATAGAGTGAATAAACTGGAAGGCAGCCGCAGTAACTCTTCCAAGTGAGTGCAACAAAGGGAGAGCTTCCTGAGCTTACTAAGGCAATTCAACCCAACAGGTTGGATATTTAACACGGATAGCTGAAATATGTTCAGCTCCAACAAACTCCCAAGCTGCAAATAAGTGCGTCCTTTTGCCTCAATTTGACCTTCAACAGGTAACATCAGTTCCTGAGATCCATCAGCCAATAATAACTCTCCCAACTTGACCAGATTACTTATGTTTGGGATTGTATCCATCAATTTAGAACTGACAGATAGGCTTACTAAAGTTGAAGGAAGCTTGGGCACTTTACAGAGCTTGTTACAATGAAGCAGATTTAGTGTTTGGAGATTGGGAAGTGCACAAATGTTATCAGGTAGACTACAAATCCGAGAGTATCCAAGCCTCAAGACCCTTAATTCTGAAAGCTTCTCAATATCTCCAGGAATTTCCCCATCCAAACTCTGACATCTTGAAGCGTGTAGCTCTTCAAGCCTCTTCAATGTCCATATAGCGCAAGGCAGCTCTCTTACAAAAGTAAAATCAATTTTGAGCGCTCTTAGAAGGTATAACTCATTGATAGTACTAGGCAATTCGACAATTGTAGTGCTTGATAGATCAAGTTCGATCAATGAAGCCAAAGTTCCTAAGGACAATGGTAACTTCAATATTGACCTACAATGATTTATTGACAAGTCTTGTAGCACTTCTAACTTTCCTGACAGGGGAAGTTTAGTTATTTTGGTACCATTGAGTGCAAGGACTGTCAGAGATTTGACATGGCTAATTGAATAGGGTAGCTGAATCAATGAAAGACAGTTGCAGGCACTGAATCTTCTAAGCTTCTCCAAATGACCGATGGAGGCAGGAATTTCTTGAACAACAGTTCCATCTATAAGAATCTCTTACAAGGATATGAGGGAACCTAGCTCTTCAGGCAACTTATTGAGCTCAGTACAAGACCTCAAGTTCAGTGAAACCAACCTCTCCAAAAAATTTACTGATGAATCGATTTCAACCAATCTAATGCACCTTTCAAGATTCAATCTCTCTAAACATTTGTAATGAGATAAGTCTGGAGTTCTGATCATATCAACACAGCTAATAAGGTTGAAAACTCTCAATTTCCTGGCTTTCTGTCAGAAAATAGGGACAAAGTACAACCCAAGTGTCAAAACTTGGCACTAAGAGACACTTAAGTGCTAAAAGTTAGGAAAGTGGCACTTAAGTGCCATTTTTTTTTTAAATGGGACACTTAAGTGCCATCTCCGGCGAACACGGAAATCCTACGTGACAATTTTTTTATTTTTTATTTTTTGTCTACGTGGCTCGTCGAAATGCTAACTCAAAAAAAAAAGGCAAAAACGACATCTTTTTTGAGCGGATTCGAATGTTAATATAAAAATTAATTTAATTATATAAAAATAAATAATTATTATTATTTTAATTTATTTATATATTTTTAAAAAAAGTGGGGGAGAGGAGGTAGTGGCTGAGGGCTGAGGCCTCGCCGCCGCCGCCTTCCGCTGTCACCGAGAAGCGCTGGCAACGGTGGGGAGCGTCGGCTGAGGTCATTGGCCCCTAGCCGGGGCACGGCAACCCCGGCCGACCGGCAGCAAGGGCCCGCAAGCCCGGCCAACCAAATCTGGGGCGAGGTCGAGGCCCTCACCCAGATCCGGTGAGGGCTTGTGGGCCCTCCCGCCGGTCGGCCGAGGGCCGGCCCTTCCCTCCTTGTCGCCGCCGGTCGACCAACGGCCGGCGACCCCGGTGACCCTCCCCCTCCGTCGCCGCCCCTTTCCGGCAATGGCGGGGAGGTGGCGAGGGCTCATGAGCCCTCGTTGAATTTGGGCGAGGATTGCGAGCCCTCATTGCCAATCGGCCGAGGTCGGCGACCCCGGCCGACCCTCCCCCTCCTTCGCCACCCCTTCCTAGCGGTGGTGGGGAGGTGGCGGCAAAGAAAGGCTCGTCGACCCTCAGCCATCTCCCTCTCACCCCTTTTTTTTTTAAAAATATTTGTATTTTAATATTTAAATTTTTAAATAAATGTAGTTTTAAATTTAATTTTATTAATTTTTATATTAATTTTTATCACGTCAAAGACAAAATGACGTCGTTTTTGTATTTTCTAGCCACATCAAGTGTGCAAAATGACGTCGTTTTGCACTTACCTCGCCAGAAAATTGCCACGTCAGCATTTTGGCTAGATTTTGGCCGGATTGGCACTTAAGTGATCCATTTTATTCCGATTTTGACACTTAAGTGTCACTTTTCAAACTTTTGGCACTTAAGTGTCTTTTCGTGCCAAATTTTGGCACTCCAAGTGTCTGTACCTCCAGAAAATAGAATAATAAAAGAGTGAAGTTTTCCACAACAATTTGACAAATGAAATTAACAATAATGTACTTCTCTACCTTGATTTCACTCCAACCGTTCCATTTGTCATTGACCTTGCTCTAGGAAAGATCTAGAATAACCAACTCCTTAAAATCCAATTTTTTTAGCAAGAAGATGCCAAGGACAACCTTGCCAATGGAGCCATCTTAGACTTGACAGACACCGCTCAAAATTTCCTTTGAGGTCCACCTGACCCAATCGAAGGAATCTTACCTTTGACGTACTCGCAAAATGTGCTGGTCCAAAACTGTCTTGTAACCTACTGTCAAATTTGAGAAGAACACCTTCAACACGTTCCGTTCCCTACACGTGGAATATAGGATTTGGATTACCAATAAACAACGTAAGACAGGACGCTTCCAATAAAAAGAGTTTTCTCCCCCTAATAGCAACAGCACGCTCCTCGGTAGAACGGGATCGAGATTCTTTCTCAAACTTTAACGTTGGTGTTTAATCTGTGGACAATAAGGTACGCTCGATTCCGTAGTGTATCTTTGATCGGTGATACATGTTGTTCTTGGGCTTGTCTTCCGTATTCATTTTAGGGGTTCGATTTAGTATCGAATCCGTTTTAGGGATTCAGGTATTCCCAACACTCTTGTTTCGGAGGAACCTCCTCCACGGTCGCTAGAATTCTGGATGTCCATCTACTTTCAAAATGAAAATGGTTTTCGTGTTGGGGGCCTCCTCCTCTCAGTTTTCGTCTCTCTTTCTTCTCTATTTCAAAGATCCACCTCCTAGTTTCATACCACGGGAGTAGGTGCACGAGGGCCTCTTTGACCGGCGGACCATGGCGAGACGGATGTAAAAATTCACAACAAAATATATTTTAAAAAGAAAAACACCAATAACCTTTAAACTTTTGCAAAATGTACGACCCGAACAAAACTTTTCTTTACCAATTCGGTCTTTGAATTAAGTGCTCTATTTTTTCCCTAATTGATCTGAAGACGCTTACATGGCTATTTGCAAATATAAACTAAAATTTGAACTTTTTTGGGCTAATATCATAAAAAAAAATCCCAAATTAGTATTATCCGTATGATATTTATCCCAAACTAGTTTTAATATCGCAAAAATAAATATGGCTTGAGTCTATCAGTTTGAGAGTTTTTTTTTGTGATATTACAAAATTTGGGAGTAAATTGATTGTGATGGATGGAAGTAATTTGTTGGGTTATAAGGGGATCTTGATGAGTTACCAATTAGATTTGTCATAAAATAAGAAACCTTTCCCAGTTCTTTACTCGAAAGGCACGGTGGATCCAATCAGCACTTCGTCACTACCAAAGCGACTGAGGCCTTTTGGAGGGAGAAAACAAAGTGATTGCCTTGCTCAGCCAATCTAGGGTTGCGATATTTCTTCCCTAAATCGAAGTCTGCTCCATGGGATCAATTACAAACCTTGAATCTGTGAGACTTATGTGGGTCTTATGTGTGACAATCATAAATTCAATGGTCATTAATGATGGATCTAACCTAACTTATCCAACACAAATAAGAGCCAGTAGAAATAGGAGGGAAACACTTTAGTGGAATGTATCCTAAAGAAAAAACAATCTAGACATGTTACTTTATTTGGCTTGGAACGTCCAATGAAACAAAACGTAAATATCAAATGCAGATGCCTGAATCATGCAAAGAGACCCAAGTAAAGGTCCACTATGTTAAAAAGAGAAGATTTGAACAAGTGCTTCACTGAAGTTGTGCTTCGCTCCTCAAACCACTACCAATGTCAAATAATATTTCACAGGGGGGGTCTGTAGTACCGTGATGCATGAAAGTCTCTTCACAGCTTCTGAATCTTCTGTTTGATCTGGCCAGGCAACAAAGAGATGCATTTTATTTTATTGTCAAAGGCAGGACCATCTTGCAATGTGCAATAATAATCCCGGTAAGTCATGATGCGGCATTTTTACCTGCTGCTTAGCCTAAGTTGGCTACTTAGCCCGAGACATTAGGTTACAGTAATCTTTGAGAGTACCTGGAAAACACTCAATCTAGTCTGATATTCATAGATAAATTACACCGCATGCAAATTAAGAAAAGAAAAAACTAATGCAAGATGATATTCAGTAACAACAATTCATCAATTTTTTTTATTTTTGAAATTTTTCATCTTATAATCATATAGATCATAAGGGTTATCAGGTGCCTCTCATTAATCACATAAATAGCTCTCACATAAAAAGTCCGTGCTTTATTTTTTAGTATTCTCTATATATGGGTGTACGAGCATATATTTGGCTTTTCTGCATCCCATTCGGGAATGGCTATTCTGTTCATTATCACCACCCATCCAGTTATTTCTTCCATTACAATACTCCCGCTAGCGAATGCTCCATGTATATTGAATAAATAGGCATATTATGTTACTAATGATAATCACTCAGTTACACGGAAGAAATTAAGTACAACAATGACCAGAATGATTTGGAAATTCAGTGACGCTGATTCATGCACTTATTTGAATATTTATGAAAACGATAAAATGAAGTTGAACTGTTTGGGTAGTATACGTTGCATTCTAATTCGTCAGACTCAGTACACATTGTCTTGATGGCTAGCTAAGTAAACCAAGCAATTGCTGGGACTTGTTCAGAATAACTCCATAGAGGAAAGATAATGCATTCTCTAAAGAAAGGAAAATGAAAAAAGAAACATTGAAGAAGAAAGCATTCCAGTAACAAGAAAGTCAGAATGATGGAAGTCGAACTCATGGATCTTCATCAAATTGTAAAGACACATGAACATTAGAATGTACCTCAGCCTAAGTAACTTCAGACTTGCTCGAGGAAGCATGAAATGGATCTATCTCGAGTCCCAATTTAGATCAGTGGCCCAAAACGAACTTCTCAAATCTCTGGCCCTTCTAGGGAGCTCGACTACTGGAGGGCGTCCTTTTAAGGTACGAGTCTGGCAGTCCTTGAATGGAATCATAATGTGAAACGGTCAATGTTCTCAGGGATTTCACAAGCATTCGAGACTGTCTAGTTTTGCCAGCTCGCAGTGAGAAATAAATGAGGCTTCCAAGGATGAGAGTTTTCCAAGCCCTTGGATTTCCATTGCTGAGCATGAGAGAAGCTCCAATCCAGAATGTCTTTAAGGATTTGCAGTCTTGGAGGGTCAGTTTTTTCGAACTTTTGGGTATTGTGGGAGACGTTGCAGGTCTGGACATCGAAGATCAAACTTCCTTAGCTGCGAAAAAGCACCCATTTCTGGTAGTGTAGTGAAGCCTGAAAGGCACAATTTTAAGGTCTCGACTTTTGTCTCATTGCCGATCCCAGAAAGGCTGCACTGCTCCACCATCACATCTCTGTCTGCTCCGCGAGATGCCTCCTCCTCCAAATAATTAACAAGGTACAATTCTTTGAGATTGGTCAGATTTGAAATATCCAACGTCTTCATTTTACTTGAGTCATAAGTGAGATGCAAAGCAGCTAAATTAGAGGGAAGTGGAGGAACCTCAAGAAGATTGTTGCAGCCATATAAATCAAGGTTTTGGAGATGGGGCAGACTAGAGATGCTCTCTGGTAGGCTGCGAATACTGGTATGTGACAACACCAAAATTCCCGAACGAGACAAGCCTTTGATCTCCTTAGGAATTGTTTCCAAACTCCTGCAGCATGAGGCATGAATCTCCTCAATATTCACTAGTGTTCCAATAGAGGGAGGGAACCCTCTAATGAAACTTCCTTCCATTTTGAGCACCTTCAACTTTTGCATATAACCAATTAGGGGTGATCGATTCCCGGTTCGGTCCGGTTCCACCCAATAACCGGGAACCAAACTGGGAGGACCGGTTCCCACTTTTCTGGACCGTGGACCGAACTGGCTGATCTTGGAACCGAGAACCAGACCGGACCAACCCGTCCGGGCGGTCCGGTCCGGTTCCAATGAACCATCAATTGTTTTCATTTCATTTAACAAAAAAAAAAAGTAATTACTTGTAAAGTAACGCACAAGATTATGATCCAGTCAAGTTTTCTTATTCACTTTGTGACCAGCAAAGTGACGCCCTATTAAATTATACACGACCACTTTGTGGAAACAAAAATTAAAATCCTGCATCATACCCTATGTCCTTGCACTGTTATGAAACAAAAAAATAATAATAATAAGCTAAAGATCCACACAAATTTGAAATATCAAAGAAGTTTTCTTTCCAAACATACTTCACACACTCACCTTCATTCTCATGAACATAAATGTTATTAGAGAGGCAAAAAACAAAGGAAAAACAGAATCTGAACTCAACAAAAATTCAATACATAGTTTGGACATTGTTCAATACCATCCATTAGCGGTCATAACTAATCTAGAACAAACCCTCCATGAAATAAATAAAAAAATCAAATTCCAAAATTAGCACAAGAGAAAGACATTCAACATTAAACTACCAAACTCCATACATCTCGCCAAATCGCTCAATGTTGCATGGCCCAAGGGGAATAGATCTTTGTTCAAGCAAGCAAAATATGATCAAAGCCGAGAGCCCAAAACTTGCTAATAGTCCTGCAATAAGTACATATGATAACTCAAAATTAGTTTTAAAGTAGAATTACTTTTAATTGAACTTAACCAATTAATGAAAAATCTCACCACATATATTTCTTCCACTTGAACTTGCAAACTCTATTTACCAGTAAGCTCCGAATGAACATCATTCATATCTAACAAAACAAAATGTTAAATAGAGCATTCACTTATTAGATATACAAAAGAATTACAAGAAAAAAAGATACATCGATGACTTACCCCATTCAAATCTTTCTGCATTCTCAATGCACTATTCAACATTAATCGGCCTGGTAACCTTTCTTAACCAATCTTGAGAGCAAATCAAAGCTTCCACCACTGTAGGAGTTAAAGAACTTCGAAAGTCATCAAGCACACGACCGAATGTACTGAAAGTCGACTCCGAAGCAACGGTTGTTACAAGAATAGATAAAATATCTCGAGCCATCAAAGAAAGGATTTCAAACTTTTGGTCAGTAGTTTTCCACCACATCAATAGGTCAAGATCATGACTTTCTTCACGTTCGGCTTTAAGATACTTATCGAGCTCAGATAGCTTACCTGCCGACACTTTTTTCTCCTCGCGAAGAAAGATATCAAATGCCTTATCTGAATTGAAATCCTCAACCAAATCAAAATCATCCTTCTTACCCTCCTCATGGTTATCAGGATCCAACTACTATCAATATTAATACCCAAATTTCTATCACAAGAACTAAGATAAGATTTTTCATAAAAATGAAACAATCTTTCCAGGGCAATTCTCACCTTGTCATACATTTCATCAACTTTCACACTATCATCATAGATTAATCTATAACAATACCGCACATAGCTCAACTTTCTTCTTGGATCCAATATCACCACAATCAACACCATCATATTCGCTTTTTCAAAACTCCCATAATATTTGTCAAATTTCTCCTTCCTCTTTGAACCCATAACTTTCAAACTAAGATCCGAAACCTTCTCCGCTTGTTTCAAAGTTTTATATAAAGTTGCTATCTCATTGAAATAATCATTCGCAGTGATATATAGAGTCCCGAACATCTTGTTGGTGGTATCATAAAACTTCTTTGAAAATACTGAAAGAATTCTGGCATATTCCCAATCTTCATGTGTAGGAGTGTCATAGTCAAGCTCACTTAAGAAAGAATGATCATCTTCTTCCATCATTTCAAAAGCCTTTCTGAATTTTAAGGCAGTGTCCAACATGAGATAAGTAGAGTTCCACCTAGTTGTGACATCAAGACAAACTAAACCCTTATAAGTGATCCTTGCACTTTCAATGCAATCTTGAAATGTTTTAGCTCTCATGGGAGAACTTCTCACATACTTAACCACGTTTCGAATACGTGCAATAGAATCACGTACCTCAGTCAATCCATCATTCACAATCAAGTTTAAAATATGAGCCGCGCACCTCATGTGTAAAACATCACCTTCAAGTCTGATTCTCCTCTAATTATCATACTCTAACTAGTTTATTTTTGTTGAAGATAAATGTAGATTCCTGTTGGAGGATGTGGCCAAATGATACATTGGATGGACGTCGAGGTCCAATGGTAGGCAATGACCCACCACGTGCTTACTGCTTTTAGTCAATGTTGAATGACAAAGTTAATTATCAATACTCAAGACCCTACACGAGAAGATTAGTTAAATTTTGACAGATTCCATCTTCATTGACGGTTCAGAAAGTTGTGCTCTTCCATTTTCCGCACTGAAATAAAACACACAAAGTGAATGAGCTATAAAGCAGATGAGAGACATGGAAAATCTGCATCTGTAAGAGCTTCCAAAAGCTACTGTGGCAAAAAGCAACATGAATTTGGAAAACCCTCATTTGGATTTTCCACAAAATTATTTTTCTTGACAGTAGGTCAGTGACCAAAAAGTCCATCACCCTACGCAACGCGTGCCGAATAAACTAATATTTTGCTATAGATAATTGTATTACTCTATTAATCACTGTTCAAATTGATAATTGAACTTTCTGTATCAATGGAAGTTCATATATATCCTGATTAAAAAGCCAAAGTCAGCCCATAGAACAAGTTGATAATTTATTAAATTGTATAGACATTAATTCTGATGGCGATGATTACTTACTAATGAGTGACATGATAAGTAAGTTATTTTTTTACTAACAAGATTATAAATTATCAGCAACCTTAAAATCCTACCAACACTGAAATTTTCCAATTTTAGATCCCACATGACCCTAGAATTTCGCAAGTCGAATAATTACTTGGATTGCCACACTAACATGAATATAACCCATAATATAAATTGTGTAGTGCTAGGCATACTAAAGGTCTGACAACTACTTAGATTAAGTCCTAACCTAGATGCTATGTCTCAATTCCTGCCATGCGGTCTTTCCGTTATTTTAAATTATGGTGCTTCGCCAGCCTAAAATTGTTCTTATCTTGGATTCACTGTTGCCTAGCTTTACCGACAGGGTTATCAATTTCTCTCGACATACTTGGATGGTGGATGAGCTTGGCCCCGGAGAACAAGGCATCATAGACAAAGCCACGACCTTGCGTGCATGGTTACATCTGGATTTTGCTGAAATTCAATCTGGAGAGAGCACACATATTATATATCTACGTTATGCTAATTTCGGCCGATATTATTACGGAGATCGGCTTCTCTACTAAGAAGGACTATGGCAAGGAAGAACGAGAAGCACGGTGGGCCACTGCACTGCATAGAGGACTCTGCATGGCCTGCTGCCTCCTGAAACCGGCAATCTTTCCTATGGCATGACTAGTTACAGGGAGCCTTCAGAGATTGCAGACCAAGCCGAGCGGCATGCCGAGTTTGCAAGGTGAGCACATTAATTCTCTTACTCAAATGGTTTTTCCTTCAAAGCGCAGTCATTTGCGCAAGTGTTCTCTCTGTTTCGATAGACTTTGTTTCACGCTTTCAGAAATGATAAATTACTAGGAATGAAACTCCAAACCGGTTTTCTGCTAGAATGGAAAAGTTCAATACATGAAGATTCAAATAAAAGAAAGTTAAAAGTGCCAGCCTACTTAGAGGCCAATCGGCCTTTAATATCCGCATGCAATTCATTCCACTCTACATTGATTTTGCCAATCGTTTCCTCAGCTTGATTTCTCTTCTTTTCCATGCTTGGATTCTCGCTCTTCATACTAAGGACCTGCTTGAACTTATTCTTCAGTTCCTTAACTTTCTCTGATCTCTTTGTCAACAATGATGACAGTTCTGACTCCGCATTTTCAAGTCGGAGCTTGCGTGCCTCAATCTCTGCTTGAAGTTTGGCAATAAATTGCTCATTGTCAGCCACACTCTTAGCCGTTTCTTCAATTTGCTGCTTGAGCAAAAGAACTTCATCCTTGTCATACTCCACAAAATTCTTTTCCTTTTTGAACTCTCTTTCAAACCTCTCACATTCAATAAGGATCTTTCGTTGGGAAGAGAGGGAGTTGCCCGCAGACTGAATGAAGTGCTGCAATTTGAGACAGACATGTCCAAAAGTAGAGACCTCTGGCGTCTCGTGTTCGACTAAGAAGTTTAATAATTCTTGCAAATGGCCAAGTAGCTTGGGATTAAACATAATTGCCAGAAGCCCCTGACTCATTATAATTTCCACCTCTTGTGATGCTTTCTGGTATGCTTGAAGATCAGATTGACTTGACCGTGACATCCCTGCACCAGTATTTTGCTTTCCTGAGTCGCCACTCAACAGAGACTCTATCTTCAAGAAAAGAGACTCCTCATCGTCACCATATAAATCTGCCTCAGCATCAATAGGGGTTCTGTCTTCATCTGTTGCTGATGACGGCTTTGGTCGAGCAGCAGGAGGAGGCAAAGCAGGAACAATTGTTGCCAAAGAAGGGATAGTTGATGCCCTGTCAAATGGCATATCACCTTGCTCCGTAGTTGGAGAGATGCCAGTAGTTTCGGTCCCTGTCAGATCCACTGGCAGACTGGAATCCTTATCAGGCTTAACATCAAATAAGTCTGATTTATATGGAAAAGAGTGTGTTGGTTTGGTTCTGAAAATCAACTGACGGTTGAATTTGCAAGTAACGGCCAGAAAGAAATATAGAATTAACATTAACAGAGTCAATCGGAATAGAAAGGAAGACGTCAGTAGCTTTACGTTCACTCTAGCCCACGTGGTTGATGAACCTCCAACAGAGGGAGAACTTTGCAAGTTAGAAGAAGCGCCCACAGTTTCAGTGATTGACTCGTGAGACTTGGAAGAATTTGTTGGTACTTTAAGTGGAAGAGTGGGCTCGTGAGAAACCTCCAAGGCAATGCATTTAGCAGTTTTATTATTCTTCCTTTCTGTAATATTATCTTCATCCTCATCTTCATCATCGTTAGGGAAAGCTTTGCCATCATCCTTCTCTGACATAGTCATATCGGCTGGAAAAACAGTGTCAGACAAAAGAGGTGAATCAATCATGTATTGTGATAGGAGACAAGTGTCAAATAGCGACCTCGCCTCATTAAATAGATAGATAAAATGCCATTTCCAAGCATAAAACGATTGAGAATAAAAGGGGCTGATGATGTTTGTGTGCTCTCGTAGACTATAGTCTTAAGGATCATACGTACTTACTATAGCAAAAGGAGCAATAGTTAAGGAAAAGATTAATTGTATGGTCTGGCAGCTTTCTAGCCATGACCTCTAAAAGAGTTTACATTTCAAGGTTGAACTCATACTTAATCTTATAGAACGAACTCAGATTTGACAATCTCAATGTGGAGCATACCTTTGTGTTTGCGTTTGACACCCTGAATGGAAGAATGTTCGGTATTAGCCGGTTTGCTAAACTCCACCTGTGACAAAACTTGTGTAAGCATGTATTCAGTGCATCAAATAAGACTTCTACCATCTGTCAAAATGGTTTTAAAGATCGATGCTTAGATTCAAAATCACTGAATGTGAAAAGAGACCATACAAATTTTGAGATTTCATTGACAGTATTGATCAGACTGTGTCCTTGGAAGAATAGCTTGTCGGACAAGATTGACAAGAGAACAGTTTGGAGAATGGAATACCTTCTACGAGCCACTCATCCCAATTTATTCACAGCACTTTGGATTAAGAATTAACTTGCGTAAGGCTTAAGATACTGTACAGTGGTCAGCGCTTTTCTGCACCACATCAAAGTTTAAGATACCACAGCGTTCACAGCTCTGGATTGAATACGTAACAACACCTCCGGAAAGCATGATTAAACTAACTGGCACAAATAGAAGTTCTTTATTTTTATATTGCAGAAAAATACTAAAACAAAAAAAAAGAGTAAAAAATGCCCTTTTAAAGAAGAAAAACAATTGGAGTCCTTACATATTTGCACCTATCTTCCCTTAAAAAAGGATGAAAGAAATATAAAGTCTTGATGACTCAAATTTCATTTGAAATATTATTCTGTATGTTTTAATGGGAGAAAATATCCTGTACATCGTAATTCATCTTGTCATGCACTTCTGTTATTATTAAGCAATCCATTCATGTTTATAAAAATTCCAGACATGACACATGCTTATCAAGTGCCATACTCCATCTATGGATACTCCATCTATGCAGTCCAGTGGGAAAATCAGCAGAGTTGGTTACCTCGGATGAGCTTTCTGCCTCAGTTATTGAACTGCTTAGCTTCTCCAAGGATTTCAGGTGTTCGACACTTCTAATATCAGGAATCTTCGGACAGCCCTTGATTTTAATATCTTTCAGCATCTTCAGTTTTGATAAATTGGGTAGTTTCTCAATACTTTGACAGTATGATACATTCAATGATGCTAAAAATATTGAGTTCTCCAGTTCATCCAGATGCTGCAGGTTGCAGTGAGATACTCTAAAAACTCGCAAGGATTTGAACTCCCCGAGGCCTTCAACTTCTGTTACCGCACAGTTGAAAAGCTCGAATTCTGACAGAAACTCCAAATGCGAAAGATTTGGCAATCCTGTCCACAACTTGTAATGGTGAAGTGATAGAGTGGACAAACCTGGAGGAAGTTGTGGCAGCTCTTCCAAGTGAATGCAGCAAAGGGAGAGCTTCCTGAGCTTCACAAGGTAATGTAACCCAACAGGTTGGATCTTTAACACAGATAGCTGCAATATCTTTAAATCTAACAAACTCCAAAGCTGCAAATAAGTGCTTCGTTTCAACTCAATTTGACTTTCAACAGGCAATACTGGTTCCTGGGACCCATCAGCCAAGAATAACTCTCCCAACTTAACCAGGTTACCGATGATTGGGATCCTGTGCATCAATTTAGAACTGACAAATAGGCTTATTAAACTGGGAGGAAGCTCGGGCACTTCACGGAGCTGGTCACAATGAAGTAGATCAAGTGTTTGGAGATTGGGAAGTGTAGAAATGCTATCTGGTAGACCACAAATCCGTGAGTATCCAAGCCTCAAGACCTTTAATGCGGAAAGCATCTCAATATCCCTAGAAATTTCCCCATCCAAACTCCGACATCTTGAAGCGTGCAGCTCTTCAAGCCTCCTCAATGTCCATATAGTGCTAGGCAGCTTTCTTACAAAAGTAAAATCAATTTTGAGCACTGTTAGAAGATTTAACTTACTGACATCATCAGGTAATTCGACAATTGCAGTGCTTGATAGATCAAGTTTGGTCATTGAAGCCAAAGTCGCCAAGGATGTTGGTAACTTCAATATCGACCTACAATGATTTATTGACAAGTGTTGTAGCACTTCTAACTGTCCAGACAGGGGAAGTTTAGCTATTTTGGTACCATTCAGTGCAAGGACTCTCAAAGATTCTACATGGCCAATTGATTCAGGCAGCTGGATCAATGAAAGACAGTTGCAGGCACTGAATCTTCTAAGATTTTGCAAATGACCAATGGAGGCAGGAATTTCTTGAACAGCAGTTCCATCTATAAGAATCTCCTCCAAGGATATGAGGGAACCCAACTCTTCAGGCAACTTATTGAGTTCAGAGCAAAACCTCATGTTCAGCAAAACCAAACTCTCCAGACTTTTTACTGATGAATCGATTTCAACCAACCGAATGCACCTTTCAAGAATCAATATCTCTAAACGTTTGTAATAAGATAAGTCTGGAGTTCTGATCAAGTCAACACAACCGGTGAGGTTCAAAACTTTCAAATTCTCTGCTTTCTGTCAGAAAATAGGAGGACAAATGTGTTAACATTTCCGTAACCAATGCGACAAATGAAATTAAAAATAATATACTTTTCTACCTTAATTTCACTCCAACCATTCCATTTTTCATTGACCTTGCTCCAGGAAAGATCTAGAATAACCAACTCTTTCAAATCCAAATTTACAGCATAAAGATTGCGAGGACAACCTTGCCAATGTAGCCATCTTAAACTTGACAGAAGCCGCTCAAAATTTCCTTCGAGGTTTGCCTGATCCAATTGAAGGAATCTCATGTTCCTTGTACTCGCAAAATGTGCTGGTATAAAACTGCATTTTGGCCGATTGTTGAATTTGAGAAGAACACCTTCAACACTTTCCGTTCCCTACATGTGGAATGCAGGATTACCAACGGGACTTAGCATTTTCCCACAAAATTGTGTGAAGTTAGAGGTTTCAAACGAAAATAATCATTTTATTAATGCTGATAGTATCTTTTCTCCATGAAAAAAGGAACACGATTCGTAAGGCATACAATCAAAGGTAAAAGCAGTTATGAACAAGTACATTATGAACTTGGATCTTACTTTTTCCTTCCTCAGCACATCCAAGGCTTCCTCGTGAATCCACAATCTGCTGTGCTTTCCAGTTTCAGAATACTCCCGCTGGAGGATATTCCTACCTAGGTCTCGAAGTTGATCATGCATCCATAGCTTATCGTTTTCAATCTTAACAATAGACCAGAGGACGAGCACCTCTAATTCCAGTATGCCGGCAGAATCATGGTCAGACCACAGGTGGCACGCAACACTTTTGTACTCTCCAATGAAGAAACAAGCAATGTCCAGAAATATCTGTCTTTGCTTCTCAGGTAATGCTTTGATGATTACCATCAAATTCTGTTGAACCTGCAGCTCAGGTACGTTTTCCAACTCGACTAATGTTTGCATCCACACTTCCTTGCTTTTAGAAAATAGATACGACCCGACAACCTCAATAGTCAGAGGAAGGCGGTCAATAGTTGATACTATTCTTTCAGACAAAGTAACAAAGTCATCTGGAGGAGGTTTCTCCCTGAAGGCATGGACGTGGAAAAGTTTAAGGGCTTCCCGTGGTTGCATGCCCCCGACCTTATATTTCGGGGACACTCCAAGCTCATTTAAAGCTTGTTCATCTCTGGTGGTAATTATGATCCTGCTTCCAGAGCCTAACCAATCAAGACTTTCGATAATTTCTGCAAGTTCCAAGCTTGGTTCAATATCATCGAGAACAATGAGAAGTTTCTTGTGGAAGAATCTGCTTCTGATGGACTTAATCCCATCATTAACAGAAGGAATTTGTCTATGCATTGCACCTAGAAGGTCAGAAATCAACTGACCTTGCAAATTAACTAAGCCTCCTGGTTTTTTTGTATTTTCCCTAACGCTTTCCAAAAAGCTACAGCTATCAAAGAGATGAAATATCCTTTTGTAGATTAACTTTGCAATCGTTGTCTTCCCAGTGCCCCCTATGCCATGTATTCCAACTACTCGAACATTACTAGATTCCACATTTAGCAATTCCATAACTCCCTCCACATGATGCTCGATTCCAACAAAGTTTCTCCTCTTCAATACACTAAACACGTATTCGGCAAGTTTCTTGGCGAATAAACCTTCGAGGCCTAACCTGTATCAATGTGTGCACGTGTGCACAAGACACGGGCACAAAGATTAGTGTAAGTCCAATAATGTCTGAACTCTGAAGTAGTTGTATAAAAAAGTTCACGCTCTCCTTTCGAAAACCATCATACAGCAATCAGCTTTATTCAAACAGGCCACGCAATTAGTGGTACCCATTTTTACTAAATCGACCCAGACAAAAGCACGGTACCATGAGATGCAAAGGTTTGTACTTGAATTTCAAGGTCTCCTGTATTATGGCGTTCGTCAAGGGTGGAAGATAATTAGGTACCTTACAGCTGTGAGGTTGAATCCGTGCAAACTTCCAACCACGTGGAGAGCAGCTTTCCACTCTCGGATGGTCTCATCGGTGTATCGCCGCTTGTTTTGGTGAATTAGAAAGGCCTCAGCATAACGTCCGGTTTGGTGTCGAACCTCGGATGGTTCGACATCGTAGAACATGGGCATGATTATCTGTCCCTTCCTTTTCCCACACTCCACCATTCGGGTCAACTCCATAAGACACCATACACTGGAAGCATAACCTTTAGAGAGGATGGGTATGGAGATCTTCGACTGCTCAATTGCTTGGATTAGTTCCGGGTAGAACTCTTCACCGATGCGGAGATCTTCGTCATCTTTGAATGCACGGACTCCTGCATCTGCGAGGTGGGTATAGAGAAAATCGGCGAAGCTTGCACGCTTGTCTGGTTTTGTGTAGCTCAAGAACACTTCACAGTCGCCCCCTTGCATCGCGACCAATCGCAGAGAAAATGAAGCACCAGAGTCGCACCAGTTCAGCAAAAGCAGATCTCTTGAGCTCTATCAAGTCGAAAGTAACTGGACAGGTAGAACTCTTACTGCTAATTAAAGCCGGCAGGACTGGTTATAATTTATCTCGTTGATCTCAACACAGAGTTTCTCGGGACCTCCAATCTCAAGGAAGCAAGTTCGGAGAACTTCACCCTCTGTCTGGGAAGGCAGGGCTCAGGGCACATGAGATGCTCTCCCCTCTCCTTTTGTTAGGGGTGTGCAACGGACACTGCCCGAACCAAGAACCGGCCGGACCGGACCGGACCGGTCGGTTTCGGGCAGTCCTAGAGGGTCTCAATCCTGTCTCAAGTTCCTATTTTTGAAACCGGTGACCGGTTGGTCTGGTTCCCAGTTTCAGGGTTGGAACCGGACCGACCGGACCAACCATTAATATATATATATATAATATCTGAACTAATCTATAGTACCCATTACCATCATATTCATTTTTTTTCTCGTTAGTCAAAGCTAATCCCTCCCCTTTTTGGCCTTTCTAAACTACACTCTACAGTAACCATTACATCAGGTTTTCTTTTCCAAATTTTGCAATTCTCACTTTCCCTTTCCATCTTGAAACCTAAACCCCTCTCTTTTTTCTTTTTTTTTTAGTTTCTGCTTTAATCTATAGTAACCATCACATTAACTTCCATTTTCCCAAATTTTGCAATCCAATTCGGCGGCAATTTGATTCAACTTCCATTTTCCCAAACCCTTCCTCCCCACAGCGTCGTCATCTCTTCGCCCTCTCCCATCTCCCATCGCGGCCCCGGCGATTCCCGAGGCCCTCTCATTCTTTGAGGCGAGTCTCAAGTCCCGTCCTCAATAAGCTCTTTTGCTCTGTTTTTATTGCCGCGCGGCTTCGTTGTTTGATCGTTTATATTCTGTAGTCCCATTTTCGTTTGCTTGAATCGAATTGATGAGGCGCTGCTTAGATCTCGCCTTTCTTTTGATTTTTTGTAGCATGTGATTGTCTGGCGTGTCTTGTTTGTGATGGCTCTAGAGTGTCATTGCTGATGAGTAGAGTGAATGGATATGTAGACTCCAGTGGAGGTTAGTCATAGTTGAGTGCCGAAATTCTTGGTCAGCTTGTCTGCTGAATCAGATGGGGTTTCTCTATGCAAGAGTATTGCTGGTGCATAGTCGTTTTCAAGTTCGTGCGCTCGATCTAGTGTCCCCCAATTTACTTTCACTTGGTGATGGGGAGAACTATTGTTTTGCCGATGCTCGTCTGGCTAGTGTTGATCGAAGAGCAGCTATATTGCCTTGTGAATGAATGGGCGTGCTTGTTGGTGTTCGCTTGCCATGAATTTTATCTGTTCCAAACTTGATTTTGTTAATTTTTATCCGGCATAAGACTGTGCCCCATTCTTTCTCTTCGAACGTGGAGTAGATATTGATATCCATTTTGTTGGCTTGGCCTGGCATATCTTGACCTTGGTTTTGATCTTGTTCCTTCCTCCCTTTTTGGAGGAAAAAGTATCACTTTGGCTGCTGGAAATTTGCTCTTGCTCTAGTTGCAATTTAATATTTGCTTAATTTTTTAGTATCTATTTTGGTAGGTATAGTTATATGATAAATATGGACATAACATTAAGAAGTAAGGCTGCAATCATATCTTTAATATCCCTATTGCTGTAAATGAATATGATGGTTTGATGGCTCATTACAATGTTTTGTTTGATTCAGGCGATCTATTTATATGTCAATGGAAGTGGATCAATCAAATGATGATATGAATCCTATGATACTCACTAGAACATGAAGGTGAAGAAATTGAAAACCTCAAAGTGGCATCCAACACAAACAAGGTATCTAATACTTGTCTTCCTAGTTCTAGTAAACAAACATCAACAGTCTGGTTTCATTTTCGTAAGGACAAAACCGAGAAGGAGAAAACTATGGTGATTTGCAATTATTGTGGGGCCAAGTATATGTACTATGTTGATAATGGTACTTCCGTTATGTTGAAGCACTTGAAAACGTGCAATAAGCATTCTCGCAACATATATAAGGAGCAAAAAAATTTCACCCCACGTAGAGCACAAGGGATAACAATAGGGTATACTAGTACTGATGGTAGTGCAAATGTCTTATCACCATGGGAATTCGATCAAAATCGTTGTAGAAAAATGCTTGTTCGAATGATCATAACGGATGAACTACCTTTTTCAATGGTTGAGCATGTTAGATTCCATGATTTTATTGATCAGTTACAACCTCTCTTTCATCAAATATCACGATTTACAATGGCTAGAGATTGAATGAAGTTATATCTTTGTAAGAAATAAAGTTTGAATACTTACTTTGGCAAGCTTAAGTCTAGGATTGCACTCACGACCGATACATGGAGTTCCATCCAGAATTTGAATTATTTATGTCTCACTGCACATTTTATTGATGACGACTTGAAATTGCACAAAAGAATAATCAATTTTGTGGTAATGCCTAGTCATAAGGGCAAGGATATTGGGAAAATGATTGAGAAATGCATCTATGAGTGGGGAATAGAGAAAAAGTGTCCACAATCACCGTGGATAATGCTAGTTCTAATGATGTTGCCATTGGTTTTGTAAAAGAAAAAATATCAAGAGATAGGCTATTGATCTTAGAATGTGATGTTTTACACATGAGGTGCACGGCTCATATTTTAAAATTGATTGTGACAGATGGATTGACCGAGATACGTGATTCTATTACACGTATTCGAAACGTGGTTAAGTACGTGATAAATTCTCTCATGAGAGCTAAAACATTTCAAGGTTGCATTGAAAGTGCAAGGATCACTTATAAGGGTTCAGTTTGTCTTGATGTCACAACTAGGTGGAACTCTACTTATCTCATGTTGGACACTGCCTTAAAATTCAGAAAAACTTTTCAAATGATGGAAGAAGATGATCCTTCTTTCTTAAGTGAGCTTGACTATGACACTCCTACATATGAAGATTGGGAATATGCCAGAATTCTTTCAGTATTTTTAAAGAAGTTTTAAGATGCCACCAACAAGATGTCAGGGACTCTATATATCACTGCGAATGATTATTTCAATGAGATAGCAACTTTATATAAAACTTTGAAACAAGTGGAGAAGGCTTCGGATCTAAGTTTGAAAGTTATGGGTGCAGAGATGAAGGAGAAGTTTGACAAATACTATGGGAGTTTTGAAAAAGTGAATATGATGGTGTTGATCGTGGTGATATTGGATCCAAGAAGAAAGTTGAGCTATGTGCGGTATTGTTATAGATTAATCTATGATGATAGTGCGAAAGTTGATGAAATGTATGACAAGGTGAGAATTGCCCTGGAAAGATTGTTTCATTTTTATGAAAAATCTTATCTTAGTTCTTGTGATAGAAATTTGGGTATTAATATTGATAGTTGTTGGGATCCTGATAACCATGAGGAGGGTAAGAAGGATGATCTTGATTTGGTTGAGGATTTCAATTCAGACAAGGCATTTGCTATCTTTCTTCACGAGAAGAAAAAGTGTCGGCAGGTAAGCTATCTTAGCTCGATAAGTATCTTAAAGCTGAACGTGAAGAAAGTCGTGATCTTAACCTATTGATGTGGTGGAAAACTACCGGCCAAAAGTTTGAAATCCTTTTTTTGATGGCTCGAGATATTTTATCTATTCTTGTAACAACCGTTGCTTCAGAGTCGACTTTCAGTACATCCGGTCGTGTGCTTGATGACTTTCAAAGTTCTTTAACTCCTACAGTGGTGGAAGCTTTGATTTGCACTCAAGATTGGTTAAGAAAAGTTACCATGCCAATTAATGATGAAGAGTGCATTGAGAATGCAGAAAGATTTGAATGGGGTAAGTCATCGATGTATCTTTTTATCTTGTAATTCTTTTGTATATATAATATGTGAATGCTCTATTTAATATTTTGTTTTGTTAGATATGAATGATGTTCATTCGGAGCTTACCGGTAAATAGAGTTTGCAAGTTCAAGTGGAAGAAATATATGTAGTGAGATTTTTCATTAATTGTTTGAGTTCAATTAAAAGTAATTCTACTTTAAAACTAATGTTGAGTTATCATATATACTTATTGCAGGAATATTAGCAAGTTTAGGGCTCTCGGCTTTGATCATATTTTGCTTGCTTGAACAAAGAATCTATTCCCCTTGGGCCATGCAACATTGAGTGATTCGGCGAGATGTATGGAGTTTGGTAGTTTAATGTTGAATGTCTTTCTCTTGTGCTAATTTTGGAATTTGATTTTGTTTTTTATTCCATGGAGGGTTTGTTCTAGATTAGTTATGACTGCTAATGGATGGTATTGAACAATGGCCAAACTATGTGTTGAATTTTTGCTGAGTTTGGATTCTGTTTTTCCTTTATTTTTTGACTCTCTAATAACATTTATGTTCATGAGAATGAAGGTGAGTGTGTGAAGTATGTTTCGAAAGAAAAACTTCTCTGATATTTCAAATTTGTGTGGATCTTTAGCTTCTTTTTTTTTTTTTTGTTTCATAACAGTGCAAGGACATAGGGTATGATGTAGGATTTTAATTTTTGTTTCCACAAAGTGGACATGTATAATTTAATAGGGCGTCACTTTGCTGGTCACAAAGTGAACTAGAAAACTTGACTGGATTATATCTCGTGTGTTACTTTACTAGTAATTACTATTTATTTATTTTTTTGTTAAATGAAATGAAAACAAGTGATGGTTCATTGGAACCGGACCGGCCGGTCCAGTCCACGGTCCAAAAAAGTGGGAACCGGTCCGATTCCCGGTTCTTGGGTGGAACCAACCATAATTGGGAACTGATCACCCCTACCTTTTGTGACGATGTTTGTCTGGAAAGGCACATCACATAGCACGTGCCCTGTCCTTTTGTGACGCTTTTTTTTACTTTTTCTTTTCTTTTCTTTTCTTTTCATCCATGCATAGGGTCCTTTCTAACCTACCGACCATTATCAATGGGTATATATATATATGAACACCTGAACACCAGTAAACTTGAAACTTCCGCAAAATGTACGTCGGGATCCTTAAACTTTTCCTTGCGAATTAAATTCTTTTTTTTTTTTTTTTTTTTTTTTGTCGAATTGATCTGGAGGCGCACAACACACGCAAGGTCTTTAATCTATGGCATCCAACGAACAAACCAAATGGATATCCATGTAAAAGTTTCAAAGTTCGAAGCCTAAATCACACCAATCAGCCATAACCTATTCAATTTCCACTAAATTTGTGTTTGGTACAATGAAAATGGAATGAAATAACTTTCTATTTATTAAGTTTACAGGATAGATACAATGAAGGTTCTTTTGCTTTGTTTTGAGAAATGTATTATGAAAATAGAATGGGATATTGATTCTAATGAATTTAATACAATATACAAATACACATTATAATTCATTTAGAAAAAAAAAATATCCTAAAATCACATTTAACTTATCAAAATTCATGATAATAATTAAAAATACCATCGATTATAGAATGATTATTATTGTCGTATTTTTAGATTAATGAACAATAAGCATAATTGTAAAACATTTTTAATTGAGAGTTAATACTACAAAAAAACCCTAAACTAATATACCTATGATAAATATACCTCAAACTAATTTTTTAATCATTAGAAATCCCAAATTATACATATTTATGACAAATTTATTCTAAACTAATTTTTTACCACTAAAAATTTCAAATCGGTACATTTGTGACATATTTACCGTCCATTAGTTATTGTTAAATTGGATTAATTTTATGAAAAACTATAAACTGGTAGAGATGTAGCAAACAAAGGGTAAAACCTCAAATTGGTGCACCTATCAACGGTCATACGTCATCCAGCTTAGCAATATGATAGTAAAATTTAATGTAAACTAATGGAAGGTAAATTAGTCACAAATGTATCAATTTGAAATTTTTTAAGGTGAAAAGATTAGTTTGAGGTAAATTTGTCATAAATGAACCAATTTAAGATTTTTCATGATATTAACCCTTAATTGTATAATTGGCTTTAGATTTAACAACCATATACTAACCCCTCTCCCTCGCACGCTTTAAAAACATTCCTTTAGTCTATTTTTTGGAAGATAGAGGTAGATTCTTATTGGAGGATGTGGCCAAATGATAAAATTGGATGGAGGACGACGTCCAATGGAAGGCAATGACCCACCACGAGCTTACTTGTTTCAGTCAGTGAAGGCGATGACTCCTCACGGTTCCGAAAGATGTGCTCTTCCATTTTCTGCACTGAAATAAATGCACAAAAGGAATGAGTTAAAGCAAATAGGAGACATAGAAGATCTGCATCTGCAAGAGCCTCCAAAAGCTACTATGGAAAAAAGCAACATGAATTTGGAAAACGCTCATGTGAATTTTTCACAAATTTGTTTGTCTTGACGATGGGTCGATGGCCAAAAAATCCATCACCCCACGCAACATGTGCGGAATAAACTAAAATTTTGCTATAAATAATTGTATTAATCTATTCATCATGGTTCAAATTGATAATTGAAATTCCAGTATCAATAGAAATGAATATATCCTGATTAAGAAGCCAACATCAGTCCTTATAATAATTAGTTACAAAAATTGGAAGTCAAATTACCTCAACATAACAGTAAAATATTCCTATTGGAAATATGATTTTATGCGTTCTCATTAATTGGATGGTAAGAGAATTTTTCCTTTTCCGTTTTCTGAAACGTAGATTTGAAAAAAGAAAAACATAAAAAAGTTCATTGCATGGAAAATTTGCACATACTTCAAACAATGAGTGAAAATTTGCAGCTCTAGCAATTTAATATCATGGCTTATTTGATTAATTGAACAAAATGTACTTAGTACTCTTCTTTATATTAATAGGAAAAATACACTATAAAGTAAAAGTAAAGATAATACCATTAAAACGACATTTATTATTAAAATATAAATTTCGAAATAATTGTGATCAGATACTTCTTTTATTATGAATATATCATTTCCCTTGAAAAGTAATAGATGATTTTTATGGCATAGGCCTTTTCCCTAAAAGGAAAGCCCCGGCGTTCACTCGCGGTGCAAATGTCTCCTAAAAAGTCCAAATTTTCTCGCAAAAGACAAAACTACCCACCGTTCGACCTGCCTTTAGACCCATCAAAACCAATAAGTTGTCTAATTTAGCAAATAGGAAGACCAAAAGTTGAAGAAAATAAATAAGAACATGAGCGTCCCGTAAATAAATTTATTGTTATTTTCTTTACTAAGTTTCATAAGTTAATAAAAAGCAAAGTTAATAAAAAGCAAATTTTTGTGCTTGATCAAAAAAAGAAAGCATAATCTGTTAGAGCTTATAGTTAAGCTTATAAAATCAAATGTGACATTATCGATCTAAATCAGATATACTAAATCTATCTTATTTGATAAATGTAAAGTAGGCATGAAAACCCTTTCAATGGATGGCTGACATGCGACACTCTCCATGAGTGACATTTATCTTTACTTGTTTTTTTTTTCAAAAATTTCTTTTATTTTTCCACTTAAATCGAACTACAATTTCCATCCTGTTTAGTTCATGAGACATAATTATTTTTTTCGATATTACAAAAATCTCTTTTTCTCATAATGATCAAGTGTACTTCTAGAATTATTATTTCTCGTGATCTATTTCACGTCTTTTTTTCTTGTGTATGGCATGGTTGCAGAAAGTAGCATAATGGTAACATAATTATAGTGGAAAAAATAAGGCGAAGTCCAAAGATGCAAGTCGTAATGCTTGGCTAAGACACCTAAAGTCTTGCCGCCATAACTTCAAAAACGGTACACTTAAGTCGCCACCTCCGGCGACCGCTGAAATCCTACGTGGCAATATTTTATTATTATTTTTTGTACGTGGTTCGTCGGAGCTCCAAATCAGCATAAAAATTAAAAAAATTTTAAAAATTTTAAAAATTTTAAGAATTTTAATTTTAAAAAGTTAAAAAAATTTAAAAATAAGAAAATTTTAAAAATTTTATTTTAACAAAATTTAAAAAATTAAAAAAAAAAAGAAGAAAATTTTACAAATTTTAATTTTAAAAAATTAAAAAAAAAATTAAAAAATAAGAAATTTTTAAAAAAATTAATTTAAAAAAAAATTTAAAAATTTAAAATTTTTAAAAATTTTAAAATTTTTAAAAAATAAGAAAATTTTAAAAATTTTAATTTAACAAAATTTAAAAATTTAAAAAAAAAGAAAATTTTACAAATTTTAATTTAAAAAATTAAAAAAATTTAAAAAAAAATTAGAAAATTTAAAAAAATTTAAAAATTTAAAAAGGGGGAGGCGGCGGCGGCGGCGGAGGTGGCGGCGGTGAGGGAGCCGGCGGGCGGCAAAGGGAGCCGCCCCCGTTCGGCCTCCCACCCCCTCCCCCTTTTATAATTTTTTTTTAATTTTTAATTAAAAATTTTCTTAATTTTAAAAAAAAAATTAAAAATTTTCTTAATTTTTTAAAATTTTTTAAAATTTTCTAAATTTTCTAAATTTTTTAATTTTTTTTAATTTTCTTAATTTTCTTAATTTTTAAAAATTTTCTTTATTTTTTTATTTTTTTAAAAAAATTTTGAATATTTTAAATCTAATTTAATTAATTTATATACTTATTATTTACACGTAGACGCGAAACGGCGTCGTTTTTGCATTTTCTCCGCCACATCGGCGTGCAAAACGACGCCGTTTTGGACCGAGCTCGCCGGAAAGTCGCCATGTCAACCATTTGGCCGGATTTTTCGCCGGAGTGGCACTTAAGTGTCATTCCATTTTACTCCGATGATAGCAACATGTGTACCATTTTAAAGTTATGGCGCTTAAGTGTCGCGTCTTGATTATGGCTAGACTGCGTGTCCTCACCTCGAAAAATAACTATTTATGTCCTTTTCTTTCTTTTTCCCCTTACTTTTAGATACATTATCAAAGTCGCGGCCAAAGAGGACGACAATCCAAACGTTGAACGATCTTCCCATGCGTAGCACGGGCTAACCAAGTTGTCGGTGTACAAATGATAATAAAATCAGCGCAAGTTGGTAGACTCCATTCAGCACCAAAGATAGAACCGCCGCCGGATAATGCCTGAAAGGCAATGACTAAGCACGCGTAAAGGAATACTGTTAAAAGTGAAGAGGAAAGGCCCTCTTGGAGCTGAGAATGGAAGAACCCGATAAAAGTCTAGAGCTAGAAGGGAACGACTTATCACTTTTCTAAGTCAAGGTCAATAACTAGTCTATTTTATTACATCAATTATATGAGTTCACTGTAACTACTTTTCAATAAAGAAGGCATAGTGGGTTAGTAGTTAAGGCCACCAGGAAGCATACATCTTTTCTAAGTCAAGGTCAATTAATCAATCTATTTTAGTACATCAATTATATGAGTTCACTGTAATTGTTTTTCAAAAAAGAAGCGATAGTGGGTTAGTTGTTAAAGCCACGAGGGAGCATACCTCGAGGACCACAAGAGGGCAACGACTAAAGAATTTTTTTTTTTTTAGTCAATTAACAATCAAATTTTTAGTAAAAATTTGATGGCATCTCTAGATTTCCTCATGTAAACATATGAAATATATGAATTGACAACACCGGACAGAGCAGGGTGTACAAATTCGTCTGGTCTTGATGACATTGTGTATTTAGACGGAATGGACGCACCGTCAAAATTTAAAAGAAAAACGATGATCTTATTAAAGTTTGAGGCCTTGATAGATCCAAGTTTTTGCACATGTTGAATATTCACTCTCACAATTCCATGGAAACGGTGGATCTTTCTCAAATGAAACATTTGAAGAAAGTAAATGCTAGTCGTCATGAAATTCTAGTTGAATTCGGGACCTTCATAGGTAAGAGTTCTTGAACAAGTCGGATATCTCCTTGTGCAAATCCACTAAAAGGCTCAACCTTTCACAATAAAATCATCTAAAGCAGTTGAAGGCTTCTTCTTGCAAAAATCTAGCCGAAATCCAAGGCCATCTGTGGTTCTTGGAAACTTTAGATGTGTCAATTGAAGGGCTGGAACTTTCACAATTAGATCGTTTGAAGCTATTTAAGGCATGCTCTTGTGCAAATGTTGTTTGAATGCAAATCTTGCTAGAATTCGAGGCCATGATAATTCTGGGCTTTTGGAAGAGTTGGATATCATTTTCCTATAATATGTCTTCCCGGAAAACATATGTCCCATTTTTGCAAAATAAATGGAATCTTAAATGAAGTACTATTGCCAAGAACAGCTTGCTGGGAATTGTTAGAGAATTTTTAATGGAAAAGAGTCCCATGTAAGAAAAATAGAAACAAATTAACGAGTTTACACATGAGAGTGCTAGGTAAATGATATCTAAAGGCATTGGCTCTCATCAAGTGGATCTATGAACACTCGATCGGCTTTATTATAATCAATGTTGACTGGAGCTTGAAATGTGTTCGTTGAAATTTAACTGCTCTGAGTATTATACAATGGTATTATTCATGCATTAGGGGGGAAAAAGGCCAAACAGACGAAAATTGAGGGAAATACTGAGAAAAAAATTTAAAAAAAGGGAAGAAATGGCAAAAAGTGAGTAGGTGATCTCAGTCCAAAAGAAATTATTGAAAACCGTAAATCCAAGTCTGATTGTCCCTTAATTATCGTACTCTGACCACTCTCCTTTGCACACTTGGAAAACAGTCCTTTAGTTTATAATTGTTGAAGAAAGAGATAGGTTCTTGTTGGAGGATGTGGCCAAATGATGTATTAGATTGAGGTCGAGGTCCAAGGAAAGGCAATGACCCACCTCGTGCATACTGCTCTCAGTCACTGATGACTTACAAAGTTCATTATCAATACTCAATAGCCTGCGCGAGAAGATTAGTTTAATTAACAGATTCCATCTTCATTAACGGTTCAGAAAGATGTGCTCCTCCATTTTCTGCACTGAAATGAAAAGCACAAAGCGAATGAGCTTTAAAGCAGATGGGAGACATAGAAAAGCCGCAACTGTAAGAGCCTCCAAAAGCTACCATGGCAAAAAGCAACAAGAATTTGGAAATCACTCATCTGGATTTTTCACAAAATTATTTGTCTGGACGGTGGGTTGGTGGCCAAAAAGTCCATCATCCCGGGCAACACGTGCGGATTAAACTAAAATTTTGCTATAGATAGTTGTATTAATCTATTCATCACTGTTCAAATTGATCATTGGAATTTCAGTATCAATAAAAATGCATATATCCTCATTAGAAAGCCGACGTCACTCCTTAGAATAATCAATTAGAAAAATTAGAAGTCAATACACCTTAATACATGATAAACAGTAAAATGTTCTTATTGGGAAGATGATTTTCTGCATTCTAATTAATTGGATGGTAAGAGAAATTCTTTCCTTTTTCTTTTCCTCAAACGCATATTTGAAAAAAAAAAAAACATACAACATAAAAAGGTTCGTTGGATGGAAAATTTGCATATAGTTCAAACAATGGATGAAAAATTTGCAGCTCTAACGATTGAACATCCTGGCTTATTTGATTAATTGAACAAAACGTACTTAGTACCCTTCCTTATATTAATGGGAAAATACATTATAAAGTAAAAGTAAAGATAATACTATTAAAACGACATTCATTATTTAAATAGAAATTTTGAAAAATTGTGATCAGATATTTCTTTTGTTGTATACCATTTCCCTTGAAAAATAAAAGATGATTTTTATGAAATAGGTCTTTTCCAAATAATAATAATAATAATAATAATAATAATAATAATAATAATAATAATAATAATAATAAAAGGAAAAGAAAAAATCCCCAGCCTTCACTAGTGGTACAAATGTCTCTTAAAAATCCCAAATTTTCACACCCAAAAGACAAAACTAACCACTGTTCGTCTTGCCGTGAGACCCATCAAAACCAATAAGTTGTCTAGTTTAACAAATAGGAAGACCAAAAGTTAAAGAAAATAAATAAGAACATGAGCGACCCGTAATTTATTGTTATTTTCTTTACTAAAGTTCATAAGTTAATAAAAAACAATTTTTTGTGCTTGATAAAAAAAGAGAGCATAATTTATTAGAGCTTATATAAAATAAAATGTCTCATTATCGATCTAAATTAGATATACTAAATCTATCTTATTTCATAAATGTAAAGTGGGCACCAAAACCCTATCAATGGATGCTCGACATGCGGCGTTCTCCATAAGTGACATTTATCTTCACTTTTTTTCAAAATTTTTCTTCTATTTTTCCCTTTTAATCGAACTAAAACTTCTATTCCGTCTGGTACAAGAGACATTATTCTTTTTTTCGGTATTACGAAAATCTTTTATCCTCATAATGATAAAGCATACTTCTAGAATTATTATTTTTCGTAATCTATTTCACAAGTCTTTTTCACGTGTATAGCATGAGTATGGAGACTAGCATAATGGTAACATAATTATAGTGGAAAAATAGCTACTATGTCCTGCTCTTTTTTCCCCTCTTGCCTTTAGATACATTATCAAAGTCGCGGCCAAAGAGAACAACAATGTAAACATTAAACGATCCTCCCATGCCTAGCATGGGCTAATCAAGTTGTTGGTGCACAAATGATGATAAAATCAGCTCATGTTGGTTGACTCCATTCAGCACCAAGATAGAACCGCCACCGGATAATGACGGAAGGGCAATGACTAAGCACGCGTAGAAGAAGACTTCTGAAAAGGAAAAGGAAAGGCCCTGTTGGAGCTGTGAATGGAAGAACCGGATAATGGCTAGACCAAGAAGGCAACGGCTCAGCACATGTCTAAGTCAAGGTCAATGAACCAGTCTATTTTATTACATCAGTTATATCGGTTAGTTGTTAAAGCCACTATGGAGCATACCTCAATGACCACTAGAAGGCAACAACTAATGATTTGTTTTTAGTCGATTAACAATCGATTTTTTAGTAAATTTTTGAAGGCATCTCTAGATTTTGCCATATGAACATATAAAATATACGAAATGACAACATTGGACAGAGCAAGGTGTACAAATTCATCTGGTCCGGATGACCATGTATATTTAGATGGAATGAATGCTCCATTGAAATTTAAAATAAAAACAATCATTTTGTTGAAGTTCAAGGTGTTTTTCTATGAGTTGAGTATCGACTCATGCAATTCCATAGAAATGATGGATCTTTCTCAAGTGAAACATTTGAAGAAAGTAAATACTAGTGGTCACGAAATTGTAGCTGAAATTCGAGGCCTTCATAGGCCAGAGTTCTTGAATGAGTCGGATATCTCATGGTGCAAATCCATCAAAGGCTGGACCTTTCACAATTTAATCATCTAAAGCAATTGAAGCCTTCTTCTTGCTAAAATCTAGCCGAAATCCAAGGCCAATTGTGGTTCTTTGAAACGTTAGATGTGTGGATTGAAGGGCCGGAACTTTCACAATTAGATCGTTTGAAGCTATTTAAGGCATGCTCTTGTGCAAATCTTGTTGGAATTCTAGGCCATGATAGATCTCGCCTAACGTTTTTGGTACTATTCAAGAGTTTCCTCTAGACTTACTGAGCCCAAAGATCAAAAGGACAAGTTTGGGGAAGGGTTAATCCATCCGAGCCACCATTTTTTTCTCACCCGCAATTAGACCAAATGGATGTTCACGTAAAAGTTTTAGAGTTCTTAGGCCCATCTTTTCACGAAAATGTGACATATTTAGAAAATATTTTCCAAAAAACCATTTTTCAAAATAAAAATGACAATATTCTCTGGTGTTTGGTCGAAATCTAAAAATATTTAAGCAAAATTTTTTCTACTATTTGGTATCTTATTTGATTTTCTCAAGAAAATTGCTACAAAAATAGAATTTTTTAATTATGTTTCTTTTCTTTTCTTTTCTTTTTCCTTTCCTTTCTTTTTCTTTTTATTCTTCCTTGGCTGATCACTAGCCACAATGATGGCTCGTGACCAGCCACAGGCCAGCTTGCCTGAGGCCAGCAAGCTACGCAATGCTTGCCTTGCCAACCTCTAGCAACCATGGGTGAGACTCAATCCCTGCCCAACTTGCTAGATTTGGCAAGGTCTAAGCTCGCCTGATGGCCTTAAGTAAGCTCAAGCCTCCTCATAAGCTAACGAGTCTCAACCTCATTGGAATCTAACAAGCTCGAGCCTCACACGGCCTATGGCCGATTGCCACCATGGCCGAATGAAGAAGAAAGAAAAGAAAATGTTAAAAATAATTAAAAAATTGAATATTTGTATATTAAAAAATAAAAGGAAAAAGTGTTTGGTGAAAGAAAGACAATTGAAAATGCTTTCCACTTTCTAAAAAGTGGAAATATTTTTTGCCATTTTTGAAGGTGTTTTTTCCATTGGCAAAAATTGTTTACGTAGACTAGTTTATCTTTCGAGAATTGAATATCGGAAAATTCGTAAAATCTTTTTTTTAGAAATTATTTTCCATGATACAAATGGAATCCCAATCTAAGCGACATCAATCAGCTATAACCTATTCAATTTCTACTAAATTTGTCTTTGATACAATGAAAACGGAATGAGATGACTCTTCTTTAGTAAGCTTACAGGATGGATACAATGAAGGTTCTTTTGTTTTGTTATAAGAAGTATTGTGAAAGTAGAATGGGATATTAATTCTAATGAATTTAATAAAATATACAAATACACATTATAATTCATTAAAAAAAGTATTCCAGAATCACAGTTAACTAATCAAAAGTCATGATAATAATTAAAAATGTTATCAATTAAGTTTGTTAAAAATCATTGTTATATTATGGAAAAATTATGAAAAAGTCTTAGACCTACTGCATTGATACTAATTCAGTCATAAACTTTTAAATTGGGTCAATTTAGTTCTAAATCTTTTTACATTGGTATCATCCATCCAACTAATTTAAGACGGAAATCATTAATGTGAATGCCGACCATCATATATGGCACAACCAATGCTGACATGAACATTTAAAAAAAAAATTAAAAAAATTTTCCCTTTTCTTTGTTTTTTGTTTTCCTTATTCTTTTTTGCCGATGGTTGGCCATAGGCAAGGGTGAGCACCCACAAGACCCCCTAACCAGATATAGCAAGGTTGACTCTCGCCAAGGCAAAGGCAACCTTGCTGCACCTCGTAGGGCCTTGCCCGAGCGAGGGCGTGGCCCCCTTCGCCAAATATGGCAAGGTCAACCCTTGCTTGTGGTTAACCACTAACAACAATAAAAGGCAAAGCTAAAAAAGAAGGGAAAAAAATTCAATTTTTTTTAAAAAAAAATATACATGTTATGGTCTATCATGCCATGTAAGATGAGTAGTGTCAACATCAGCAAATTCCGGCCTAAATTAGCTAGATTGACTGAATTGGTGCTAATCTATAAAATTTTACGATTAAATTTGTCCAATTGAAAAGTTTATGACTAAATTGATATTAAAAGTGGAGAATCACCCACAAAGGATTGGTTCTGCAAAATGGAAATTAAACCACCCATTGATTCCAAGATCCACCAGTCCAATCAGGTTCTAAGGTGGGTCCATGGAATTGGCTATGTCCATAAGTGACAAGAAACAAATTCTCCAACACTGTGAAAAGCAAGACTACAATCTCCGGCTTGAGCAAAAGCACGGTTCCCTAGATAAATCCTATCTACCGCAATGGGAAAAATGGCATCGCAAATTGAAATGGTAAAGTAAAAAACGTACATTTTTTAAGTCTCACCTCAGACAGAGCAGCAACATGCTTCTTCGGTGAAGCTCTACAGACACAACAAGATTTTTTTTTCTCCTTGGGAGTTCTTTTGCCAAGTCGAGTTATCATAACAATATGAGAAACAATCCAATTAAATAGATTTCTCGGGACGATCATTCTTCTATTCCCAACTTTTCAAAAGGAAGCCATTTTTGCCACTTCCTACACAGCGAAGAAGGGGAAACAGCAGAAATTTTGCGGCGTCCAATATAAGAATGACGAAAGCATCCGGACGGGACTGAAAGCGAAGCGAAGGAACGAATTTGACAGAAGCGAGAGCTCGGGAGGAGCTTCTTGGAATCGCAAATCCCTTGACACTTCCTGCTCCACAACTCCTGAAACAAAAATATTGCAGAGAAACGATCGCATTCAGAAGTAGAGAAAAAGGAGCTTTCTCATCATTGCAATCAAAATTGAAGGGAGAGAGAGAGTGCTGAAGCAGAGCTAAGGAGTATAAGCAGCCATTGATGGATCGTGAAGGCTTTATAAGAATTGGGCTTAAGGCCCGTCTGCCCAAGTTGGACCCAGAAAGCCCGGCCCACGGGAATAGGGCCCGTGGAAGGAGAGAGGTATAAAAGGGAGAGAGAGAGAAAAACTTACCGTTTTACTTTAGAAAAAAGACGTAAGTTTTTCTCTCAACGTACACTCCCTCTCTCTCTCGTTTTTCTTCAAAAGCAAAAGGAAAACAGTGAGGCGCGAAGGCCAATTTGCTTCACCAGATTGAACAAGATCAAGTTTCTCTTCCTCTAACGGCGTCAGTGTTTAATCTGTGGCTAAAAGGTACGCTCGAATCCGTGGTGTGCTTTAGGATCGGTGATACGTGTTGTTTTTCCCGGGCTTCGCTTTCGCATTGATTTAGGGGTTCGATTCAGTGTCGAATCCGGTTTTTCGGGGATCATTCATTCCCAACATTGGTATCAGAGCCCTAGTTCACGTTTTCCCGATCTGTTTTGATGTTTTTGATTGATTTTTCGCGAAAGTGTTTCGGCCGTACGGATCAGGGTGAGAAATCCCGACACCCGAGCATTCTTCGGCCATTTTTCTGAGTTTTCGTAAGTCAAAATCGTTTTCTGGATACATGGGGAGAAAGGCGACGTCGAGACGAGTCTGGAGGTACGTCGTGCGCCGCCGGGCGACGCCGCCCGTGCCCACACGCACGGCCAGAAGCCGCTGCGCGTGGGCGCAACGCGCCCGGAAGCGATGGCTCACCCGGCGCGTGCGACACACGCGCCGGTCGGCGAACCGGCGCGTGCGCACCGCCGGCCGGCGAACCGGCACGCGCCGATCCGCGGACCGACGCGTGCTGACGTCATCGATGACGTCAGCACGACAACGTTTCGCCGGGGCGGCCACCGGCCGGCGACCCGACCCGACCTGAGGACGTCAGCACGCGCGCCGCACATGCCGGATGACGTCTTCATGACGTCATCCCCCGCACGCGTGCGGCACGTGCCGCCGGTTCGCTCAAACCGGTCCGACCGGTATGTCCGGTCCGACCGGTCCGACGACTGTTGACCACCGTTGACCACTGTTGACCAATGTTGACCGTTGACTTTGACCGTTGACCGTTGACCCCAAAAAAAAATATGAAAAGAATGTGTTTCTTTTTCAATTAAGTCTATGTGGATTATAATATGATCCCTTATTTGTTCTGCATTTGTTGCAGGAACAATGCCTCCCCTGAGGTTGCGCACACTTATTCGCGCAGTTATCGATGAACAAAAGGATAGCCGTTTGTCTAAGTTGATAGGCGAGGCCCGATCATCGATGGGAGAGAGGTGACTTAATTGATCATGTCCTTGAAGTTAACGGGAAAATTCAACAGGTCATATGGAATGGCCGTCCTATGTCACAGTCAGAGATGGTGCGATTTTTCATAAACACCCTTCCACCTGAATGGCAAGATGTGTTGAATCGCATATGGGATGTCAACGGAGCTGCTTCCTATAAGAAAATTGTGATGGACTTTGTAAATGAATATTATTGTATTGTTTCAAGGGAAAAGATCAAGAAATTGAACAAAAGAGGATCTTTCCGGTTCGTGTCTTGAGTTGGTGTTAGTTGTATTGGGCGATATATGTTAAGTGTGATTTGTGGACATATTATGTAATGATTACTACCTAATTGTGTTAATTGAAAGCATTATTGTTTTATTAGATGTCTATTATATGTTACTTTCTGTTATTGCTGGTTGCTGTGGGTAATTAGCTGTGGGTAGTTTTAGAAGTTTTTGTAGCTTCATAGAATTGATTTTGCATAAGACAATTATATTGATAATAGTTTTAAGTTAGGATTTTGGAGGATGATTGGAAACATAATGACCTTTTGATTCTGAAACCTTACTTGAAATTATTCATTAATATGATGGGTCTATGTAAATAGGGATGCATAAATAATAGGCATTAATAATTCGTGCATATTTGTCGATTTGTTCGGATCAATGGCTTCACCACAAGAGCATAGTTGCCGAGCTGAACAAAGGTGAAAAGCTCAATGGTGACAACTATGAAATTTGGCAAATGAAAATCCAAAAGTATGTGCTGGAAGAGCAAGAAGCACTTGAGGCTCTTAACCCGACCATGGTAGAACCCGAAGAGGGAACCACCGCACAGCACAAAAGAGACAAAGAAGCTTTTTCTGCGTGGAAAAGAAAGAACTCTCTAGCTCGCATCACGTTGCTGAGCAGCATGGAAAATGACGTCATGCGAGAGTTTCGGCATTTTGACAATGCCAAGGAAATGTGGGAGGCATTGGCAGCTAGATTTGGTCATACTTCGGTGACTAGGCGAGGCAGCTCACTATCGGGTTTGACTCTTATAAGAAGCCTCATGGTCGAGACCATGAAGCAACATCTTAGAAAGATGTCAAACATGATAAGCGAGCTGAAAGATGCTGGCCATGTCCTCACGAGATGAGCAGCAGGTGCAAGCAGTGATTCGTTCCTTGCCTTAGAGTTGGGAGCACATGAAGGTGCACCTGACTCACAATGAAAATATCAAAACCTTTGAGGATGCAATGCGTCATCTTGAGCTGGAAAAGGACCGCCTGTTTGGCGGCTAAGCCGGATGCTGAACTCTATCATGCAAGTTCTAGCTCAAATGGAGCTTCGAGCTCCAAGCGCAAGCGCCCTAACTGGTTTGATAAAGGGAAAGGCAAGGAAGAAGCAGGTCCTTCAGGGAAGAAACCCAAGTTTAACCAACATGAAAGAGGGAAGCGTCCCCGCATGAAAAAGCTTGCAAGGGTGAAATGCTACAACTGTGACAAGAAGGGTCACTATGCTCGCGACTGTCGTGAGCCAAAGAAGGTATGCACCCCTTGTACTTTTCAGAACTTTACTTATGTGTCAAGTTCTATGTTCTTAACTGAGTCTAATCCTTTGTGGACTGTAGATTCAGGAGCGACGGACCATGTAGCGAAGGATAGAGGATCCTTCATGGAATTCCGACGAGTACCAACTGGAACTAAGTGGATCTATGTGGGAAACAACTCCAGAGCTGAAGTGAAAGGAATTGGCACATGCCAACTGAATATGCGTGGTGGACGCACTTTGTTCCTTCATGATGTGTTGTATGCTCCGGGAGATTCGTCGGACCTCATGAACCCTTATTCGCTTTTGCAAAACCAAACTCATCATTCTCACCAATCCGCTCCATCCGTCAGCTAATTCACCAAAGCCCAAAGCAAGTAAAGGAGTACGTCCAGTCCTCCAAAAATGACCAGGCATCCTGCATCCATGTTCCCAGACAGATCCCAAAGGAGAAGTTAGCCAAGCTTCTTCCAGAAACCTGGATTACCAACTATGAGAAGCTACACCAGCACAACAAGCCTATCCATTCTACGGATTCAGAGGTCGTAAGGAAAAAAGATGGAACGGTTTCCATCAAATTTAGCAAAGAAAAGGAAGAAAGTCCTTCCATTTTCCAAACCTTACTCATGATTGAACCATGTGTTCCTCCATCCATTTCGAGCCGAGATCCAAAAAGCATGTTCGACACTTTGATGGTGATGGACATCCTGTTCATTACTATCAAGACAATTATGGCCATTGTTTTGGGATCCTTTTCTGCCCATGTTCCTCCTGTATAAATTCTCCTGACGAGGTAAACCCGTTTGAAAAGCCTCCACCTCGGCGGAAAAGGCCAAAGGATAAAATGTACCAAAGGTACTTAGATGGAGATTCATCCATCGATACTCTTGGTGAAAGCGACAAATACCAATTCCTGGTTTCTTATGCACCACCACCATCACCAGAGTCTAGTACTATATTCCAAACCTCACTAGATCCACCAAAAACACCACCACCATCTCCTCCTCACAAAAAGCAGACCCTCTCTCCTTTCTATAAGCCAATTCTTAAGTGGGCTAAGAAGCATTCTTACCCCTTCGAAGTTCCAAAAGAAGTACCACCTACTTCTTCTATCGCTATGTTCCAGGATGCTGACTTTCCGCCCCTGGTCAAGGAAGGTTCTAAACTCTCTTTCCCAGCTGCAGAAGAGTTTATTGATCCGCAAGGAAGATATCGACATGTTCCTAAAGTTTCTACTCCCACTGATGTGGACGAACATGGAAGACAAAAAAAAACCTCTACTGCTGAAGCTGTTCTAAACTGGCAATCAGAGACTCTGTTAGCACAAAACAATGCCTTCAAGGCAGTTGACTCCAAAATTGGAAATGTGCAACAAGATCTCCGAAGGTATGACGAAAGTACCAAAAAGATACTCTCTGAATTCCAGAAAAGGCTTCACGCCTTGGAGTCAGGACAACATCTTGGGTACCATTATCTTGAAAATCCAAAGCCAGAAATAGAAAAACTCAAGAACCAAATCCAACTTCTTGAAGAAGGAAGGTTCAGACCATTTGATCCTTTAGCACCTCCCGCTAAAAGCGGGTATTTACCCCCACCACCAAAAACATCCATTTTCGCCACTATCCCAACAGATCCTTACGAAGAGAACCGGATATGGCAGATTTGCGAAATCGCCTCAAAACCCTACAGAAAGAAAAGGGGAAAGAAAAGACTTACTCTCCTTCCCTGGTTCTAAGTCTAGGTCCATTCATGGTATCAGAGCCTAGAGACACTCAGAGATGCCAGGATGGAATCGTTTCTAATCTATCCAAGCTGCCTTTCTTGAAGGATCCTACCAGATTTGAGAAGAAGAGGGATTTAGAAAGCCATGGAGAGATTTTCACAAAGCACACACTTTACTTCAGGGGACTCTGCCCAAAACAATACACCTTCCTTGCCTTATATAGGCAATAAGAAGTAACAGAGACCTAGCTCACGGGTCCGGGAACAAACAGGGGCACCGAAAGGGAATTATTCGCACACTATGAACAGTAACTGTACTGTGAACAGTACATTCCCTAGCCTAGTGCTACAGTAAAAGTGAACAGTGATTTGCTACAGTAAAACTGTACGGACTCAATGGTCTCGTCCGTCTCGAGCATTGTAGCTGCAAGCTGAATCATCCGAGTTTTCTTCTAGGAGATGTGCCTCGTATTTCTGTTCAAGGGCTTCAAGGTCTGCTGGTGAGAGAATTTGATTTAGCCTTCGTGATGAGGATGCTTGTTCATGAGCCCAATGTGATGCTTCTTCTTCAGCCCAGTTTGTATCTTCATCTTGTTGAAGGTCAATAATTCTTGGCTGAGGCCAATTGGATGGTTCTGCATAAAAAGATGTGTCCATGCTTTGGAACTGTTCGTAGGGATCCTGGGACAGAGCTCCTCCAAAGCGTGCATAGGGGTCTTGGGTGGATTGGACAATGTCATCTTCGCTTGTCATTTCAGGCTCTTGGGACGATGAGGCTTGTCTGTATTGTCCGAGTGCTTCCTTAGTTTCTGGTGCTAGATCATAATGATCCCACGTAGTGGGTGCATTATTCCAAATATCTTCGGGAATGGTCTTGTTTTCCTGGCATAGGATTCTCTGGAGTTCTCGATATTCACTTTCACAATTTCGAACAGATCTAGGATAAGATTTGTAAATTCGGGATTCTCGGCATTCGGGTTAGGTTTATAAGATGTAGTTCCTATTTCCGAGGTGCATCAAGAATACTACCATTATTTCTGCAAAAATTCCAAGGGCGTCGGAAAAATAGGATGGTATGGACTTCAGGATCTGGTGTCATGGTTCTCAGTTCTTTTTCTAAGTCTTGTTTCCAACATGTAGGATGATAGAACCAATTTAGAAATTCTAAAAGATTCTTATCGCATTCTTTTTCAATGTTTCTTCCGAGCAAGAATATCCTTGTGAGGTTAGCAATGAATCTTCTGGTCGGGATTTCAAAGGCTATTAGATACTTATTGGTTAAGTACCATAATAACGTTTTGAGCTGTTCAGGAAAATCATCTTCTTTCCAGATAAGAGGATGAATGAATGGATAATTCATGTTTAACCCAAAAGGATAAAGAATCGAACCTCTGTTGAACCTGAATAGGTTTGTGTGGCTCTGCCACATGAGGTTCTCCATGTTTTCATCAAGGCTGTCGTTCTGGATTTGTTGAATAATCTCCTAGGGATATTTCCAGCTTTGCAAATCTTTGATGTTCTCAATTTTGTATTTTACCCCATAGTTGAGCATATGGAAAGCAGGCCTTTTGATATACATGTTGATCTCGGCTGGTGCCTTTGGCCTTGATAAGAAATCAGCAAGTACATTCTTCTTTCCAGGAATATGTTTAGTTTCAAATGAGTATTTTGAAAACCATTCAGCCCATCGAAGCAGTTGGGAATTTGGAATCTGCTTCTGTTTAAACTTGGTCATCTGAGGGAAAGATGCCATGTCTAATTCTACCAGAAAATGGTGGCCGATGAGGTGGAACTCAAATTTTTTATTCCATTTTTTACTGCTAAGATTTCTTTGAAAGTGGAATGGTAATGCATTTCAGCTTGGGAAAACTTTCCACTTTTATGAGCACAGAGGAGTCTCTTACCATCGATTTCTTCAAAGAGAACAGCTGCCCAGCATTCGTCACCGGCGTCGTTTGGAGAATTCTCTTGCCCGTTGATGGTATTTGTAATGGTGGGAGATTCTGCATAATCTCCTTCGCCCGCTCTTGCTTTGTCTCGAGTTTTTCCCCAAGGTGGGGAATTCTTCTTCAGCATGGATTGCAAAGGGATCAGGAGTTTTGCAATATTTGGGACAAAGACCCTGAGATAATTGATTATCCCGAGGAATTGCTGAACTTGCTTTGTTGTGAAATTGTCCTGAGGAAACTTCAATAATTCTTGGGCTATATGCGGCCCTGGGTAGTATGTACCTTTGTTAAGGTGCATACCAAGAAATTCAATCTCTGTCTGGGCAATATTCATCTTCCTTTGGGAAAGCATAATACCATGTTTTTTATGATTTCTGCAAACTGCTCAAGAAGTTGACAGTGTGATCTGTTCATCGGATCGTAGAGCAGGATATCATCAATGTATACTTGCTGCACTTGATAGAATTGGCTGGAAGATACGACACATGGCCTTATGGAAAAGGGATGGTGCTACCTTTAAGCCAAAAGGAAGAACTTTCCATTGAAAGTGTTGGTTCGGGATACAGAATCCTGTTTTGGATCTGTCTTCAGGATGGATGCCCAATTGCCAAAATCCGGCTTTGAGGTCGAATTTGGAATAGATGTGGGCCTTGGTTAGGCCACTGAAGAGAGAGTCTCTAGATGGATACAAATTACTATGGTTGTGGTTATTTTCTGGATGGTTTCATTGTATTAGATATTGAGTATGTTAATGCAAATGTTTGTTATTCCCTTATCACGTCTCCTAACTCATATGATAATGATGTGAATGTGTGGCATGCTAGACTTGGTCACATTGGCCAACAACGTATGAATAGACTAGCCAAAGAAGGCTTGTTGGGCAACATTGAAAAAGTCGATTTGCCCATATGTAAGCATTGCCTAGAAGGGAAAACGACACGGAAACCATTTGGAAAAGGTAAAAGAGCTGAATTTACTCTGCATTTAATCCATTCTGATGTCTGTGGTCCAATGAATGTGAGAGGAAGGCATGGTGCTGTTTATTTCATCACTTTTATTGATGATTATACTCGATTCGGATATGTCTATTTGATTTCTCATAAATCTGAAGCAATAAGTTGTTTCAAAAGGTTTATGAACCTAGTAGAGAATCAATTAGACAAGAAAATAAAAGTATTGAGATCCGATCGAGGTCGAGAATATTTATCTGATGAGTTCAGAAAATTATGTGATGAAAAAGGAATAGAAAGACAGTTGTCTATTCCGTATACTCCTCAACAAAATGGTGTTGCGGAGAGAAGAAACAGAACCCTACTGGAAATGGTTAGGTCCATGATGGCGCATGCTAACTTACCTATCACCTTTTGGAGTGATGCATTGTTAACTGCTGCGTATATACTTAACCGAGTGCCTTCCAAATCAGTTACTTCCACTCCATATGAGTTATGGACAGGTAGAAAACCGGACTTAAGTTTTCTTAAGCCATGGGGTTGTGCTGCTTATACACATGAGTCCTCTCACAAGTTTGGGAAATTGGGTCCCAGAGGAAAGAAGAGTATTTTCATAAGATACTCAGAACACTCGAAAGGGTATGTGTTCATAGGTGAGCAGGAAAGTGGGAGTATAACTGAGTTTGAATCACGAGATGTCACATTCCTAGAGGATGAATTTCCTAAGAAGGGCGAAATAGGAGAAGATTGTTCCCTATTTGAGACCTTGGATCACGATAATGATGTTAGTGGAGTTCGTCCAAGTGGGAGTAATATGAGAAGTGATGAATTGAATTCAACTCATTCTCAATTGCAATCACTTGATGAGACGACATCATCATTGCCTAATCCAAGTGGGAGTATGATGGGAAATGATGTGCAAAGTGTGCAATCTCCCATACGGCGAACAAGTCGCCAAAGTATTCCCCGTCGACGTTTTGGCATTGAAGGGGAAACTTTTATGGTTGCTCCACAAGATGAGGATGAGCCAAGAAATATTAATGAGGCTCTGAATTGCCCTAGTAAGGAAAAATGGATCAATGCAATGGAAGAGGAAATGGAGTCGATGAAATCAAACCAAGTCTGGGAACTGGTTGATCTGCCAAAAGGACGCAGAGCTATTGGGAACAAATGGGTTCTCAAAATAAAGCGAAAGGCTGATGGCTCGATTGAAAGGCATAAGGCTCGCCTTGTGGCGAAGGGGTATAATCAACAGGAAGGAATTGATTATGAAGATACGTTTTCTCTTGTAGTGAGATTTACCTCGATTCGCATTATTCTGGCAATAGTGGCTAGTCTGGATCTTGAGTTACATCAAATGGATGTAAAGACTGCTTTCCTCAATGGAGAATTAGAGGAAGAAATATATATGGAACAACCTGCTGGTTTCATAGTGAAAGGCCAAGAAGAAAAGGCATGTCAACTTTTGAGATCGATATATGGCCTCAAGCAGTCATCAAGACAATGGTATATACGTTTTCATAATGCCATAATGGCATATGATTTTACAATGATTGATGAGGATCATTGTGTATATATCAAAAGATCCAATGATCAATTTGTGATCATATCATTATATGTTGATGATATACTAATTGCCCGAAGCAATATGGAGTTTGTTAAGACCGTCAAGAGTTGGTTGTCTTCCAACTTTGAGATGAAGGATATGGGTGAGGCTGCATACATTCTTGGAGTTAAGATTTCAAGAGATCGTTCAAAGAGATCGTTGTCTCTTTCGCAAGAAACTTATATAAACAAAGTTCTTGAACGATTTCGTATGCAAGTTTGTAAACCCATAGACACTCCTATTGCAAAAGGTGAAGGGTTGAGCCATAGACTGTGTCCAAGGACTCCACAAGAGAAGGAACAAATGAAACATGTTCCTTATGCAAGTGCTGTTGGGAGCTTGATGTACACTATGATGTGTACAAGACCCGACATATGTTTTGCAGTTGGAATGGTGAGCAGATACCAATCCAATCCAGGTCCAGCACATTGGAAAGCCGTTAAGAGAGTACTGAGGTATCTGAAGGGAACTGCTGATTACAAGTTGAATTATCAAGGAAAGGATCTGCGACTTGAAGGCTATTCAGATGCTGATTGGGGAGGAGATTTAGATGAAAGGAAATCTACCTCAGGATTTGCTTTCTTATTTAGCAATGGCGCCATATCATGGAGTAGTAAGAAGCAAACCTGCATAGCCTTATCCACGATGGAAGCTGAGTTCGTGGCATTATCAGCAGCAGTACAAGAAGCAATTTGGCTTAAGAGATTCTTGGATCATTTAGGTGTTATTGAGAAAGCTGCAAATCAATTATTGGTTAACTGTGATAGCCAAGCAGCTATAGCATACACCAAAGATCCAAAGTATCATGGCAAGACCAAACATATAGATACAAAGTATAACTTTGTAAAAGATATGGTTGCACGAAAAAGGATGTGAACTTACAGTACATATCTACGCATAGAATGGTAGCAGATCCTATGACAAAGCCAATACCTAGAGATGTGTTTTGTGGTCATGTAAAATCTCTAGGATTGCGTAGAGTCTGATGTACTAGATTGTAATTTCCCTGAGTTGTTCACATTTATGAACTAGTGTTGTTTCATTATTAATGCCTATGAATCTTTGTTTGATCTTTATGCATCTTAATACTCACTGTATTATTTTAAGTTGAGGAAGTATGTCGGACAGATGAAAGGTTAGCCCACTCACACGAGTAATCGCCTCTATTTACTATGTGATAAATAGAGATTAGACTGTTTTTAAGCTTATTATCTAGGTGATAATCGAGAGCTCAAGCTTAAAATACGTATGTCGCCTTAACTGAGTGTTAAGATGAGGACATAATACTTACTATGTCCAAAATTAAAATACCCCACATGTTTTACTTTATCTGTCTAAGATGCCAGATGTGAGTTCTGATGAATTTTGTAAATGAGTAGATACGTGAACTCAAGTTAGACATTGAGTATGTCTGGACTATCATCTGTACGGTATTGAAAAATGTAGACATACGCTCCATGGGAAAGGAGTTAATACCGTAATACGTATTTCATACTACGAATGCATAAGACGACCAATAAGAGTGGCAAAAAGTTTTATCTCAACTTTTATGACGTGTGAGACTCTTGAGGAAAAGAGTTCCTCAAATTTTTAGTCCCCTCATGACTTTTACTTATTCTCAAGATTTCTATTTAGTGTTTGCTATCTTAGGATGTTGCCAATGGTCATGAGTTGATTCGATCTAATGGGACATTTCTAGAAAAGCAAGCTGAACTGAAATTAAGAGTTTGAAGGAAAGAGGAAGATCGATTTTGTAGAATCACATTGTAGTTTTGTATTCACTGGTCGACCAATTATGACTGTCTTTGTGATAATTATAATTGTGAATACAATATATATATATATATATATATATATATATATATATCATTGTTTAAAAGAGATCAAGAGAGATATAACATGTGATCGATCAATCTAGGGTACTGCATACTAAATCTACTCGGAGTGTGACGCCCATTATGAGATGTTATATATTCCTAACAGATGTATAGCAACGAGCTCTCAAAGTATGCTGGTCGCACGGATTATTCACCGGTATGAATGTTGAAAAAAAGAGGTAAAGAGAATCATGTTCGGCCCACCATGTGTGAGTGGGAGATGAAGGCTTGATAAGAATTGGGCTTAAGGCCCGTCCGCCCAAGTTGGGCCCAGAAAGCCCGGGCCACGGGAATAGGGCCCGTGGAAGGAGAGAGGTATAAAAGGGAGGAGAGAGAGAAAAAAACTTACCGTTTTACTTTAGAAAAAAGACGTAAGTTTTTCTCTCAACGTACACTCCCTCTCTCTCTCGTTTTTCTTCAAAAGCAAAAGGAAAACAGTGAGGCGCGAAGGCCAATTTGCTTCACCGGATTGAACAAGATCAAGTTTCTCTTCCTCTAACGGCGTCGGTGTTTAATCTGTGGCTAAAAGGTACGCTCGAATCTGTGGTGTGCTTTAGGATCGGTGATACGTGTTGTTTTTCCCGGGCTTCGTTTTCGCATTGATTTAGGGGTTCGATTCAGTGTCGAATCCGGTTTTTCGGGGATCAGTCATTCCCAACAGATCGTTTGTGAGACTGTGGAGTTGTGACTGTAGCAAGTCATTACTAGTGAAAGGAGAGATAGAGAGATAGGCTTTTGGTTTTGAAATATATATATATATGCTTAGCTCAATCCAGATGGACGGTTTCACACCTAGAATGGAAACCAGACTGGTTTCCATGAAAACTGCTCAAAATTGGCCAATTTTGTCCGGTTCAGGCAATTTTCAGTTCTTTTGCTCATGTCTAATTGGTTTCGAAACAATAAATTAGGAATATTTTTTAATACTTTTCCCAAAAAAAGGGCCCAGAAATGAGTCATAGACTCATAAATGGGTTGCTGAAATGAACCATAATTACCTTACTGTTTTTGTTCCGCCAATGTTGAAGGCGTATTGGGGTTTCACGTTGTATCATGGACGGGTGTTCTGGTTGCAGGTATTCAATTCGTTCCTGCATTTTTCTCTGCAATTATTTTTGCTTCTGTAGAGAAGGCTCAGGATTCTTCTTTTTCAATGCAGATAAAAAAAACGTTGACGCTCTGGAAATGATTTTTCTTTTCTTTTTCTTTTAATTTTAGCAAACAAGATTCAAATTTTGTTTAATACTGAACTCAAATCTTTCATAATATACAAACAACTGTACAAAATTTCAATTATAATAATATAAAATTATTGTATGATTTTCATAAATTTGGATCTTTGTTTATTGAAGAATGCTAGAAATAATTTCTTGAAATTCAAAAGTTAAGGCAAAAGTATTCTAGTGGAATGAAAAAAAAAATGAAAAGTGAATAGAAATAAAAGAATGATTCATCGATCGTCAATGACAACTAGGTAAGTTGGATTGTACCTAGCTGCCATTGTATTATTAAAGCATAGTAAAAACGAGGCAGCTGTTTAGTTTGTCGTTAATGTGGAGATACTACCATTGTATTCATATAACAACTGGAATCTTTGACAACTATGTCATTTATAAACTAATAAATAAGATTAACATGATCAACAACGACATAGTGGGAAAAGATGACGTGATAATTAACAAAGCATACAATTCTTTCTTATTTAATCAGAATTAGTTATTATAATTTTTTATTAATTTTTAAAAAAATTCCATGTTATGTGCGCACCAGTAGCCTTTTTATTTTTAATTTCGTTTATTTTTATGTAAATGTTGAGTCTATAGTAATTCTTGAAGCTAAACATTATATATCCTTGTACGTTTGCTATAGATTAGACCAATCAAATAGCTGAAGTTAGTGAATAGCTGCAAAACTTACAAGCAAATATAAATATCATAAAGTAAGCACCCAATTATCATCCCAATCATAAAAGAACAGCAACATTACATATTCTTTTCTCTCATGGCGGTGGTCAAAAGCGACTCCTCTTCGTTTTCTATTTTTTGGTCAGTACTCCTCTTCGTTAAGTCATGAAACATTAAAACCTCATTACCCTCACCCCTTTAATTTTATTCATTGTACATTTGTGCACTCTTTTACGCACCCTTAGATTGCGTTAGCTGGGTTGGACGAGGCAAGTGACTGCAAGTAATATCTTTTTATTTTGTTAAAATTCTTTTTTAATTTGATATAAAATTCTATCCACATAATAAATTCACATAAAAAGCTTAAAATTGGTTAAATAAGTGGGTATGACTTTTCATAAGTTAGAATAGATATGGTTGTGTTTTGGTAACACACGTTGAGTTGGGGTCCGGTGCAGGTATAAGTCGCTAGAATTGTATTGCATATAAATTAGGCAATGCATGTTAAATGAATAAACTTGGATTGAACCATTTTCTATAAGACCCGACCGACCATTTGTATGAGCTAACCTAAGACACAAAATCCTCCACGGGTGAATGGTAGAGTTAATAAATAAGAGATGAGTTTTGAAAAGCTTATACGATACGGTAAACCCAGAAGAAATTAAAAAGCGATGTCATTAGATTTTTCCAAAATTAGGATGTCTTGACATTAGTTCACCCACGCACACATGCATATTTATATTACTTTTTTAACAAAGTCACTATTGTCAATTCTGACTCTATTCAGGATAGAGAGATAGCCTTCGCACGTTCACTTTTGAGTTTTCGAAGGTTGGAACAAGAGAATGGGAGATGAGAATGCTTTTATACAGAGTTAATATCCTAAAAAATCCTAAACTAGTACACGTGTGATACATTTACCCAAAATTAATTTTTTGACTATGAAAAACTCCAAACTGGTACACTTATGACAAATTTCCATAAAAAAATCCCAAACTAGTATTCTTGTAACAAATTTACCCTATATTAAATTGGATTAATACCACAAAAAAATTACAAAAATTGTATAATTATGACAAACGGAGAGTAAAATCCCAAACCACTATACTAGTCAGCTATCAAACGTCATTTAGCTTAATAATTTGACAATAAAATTTAATGGAAACTAACAGAGGGTAAATTTGTCACAAGTATACCGGTTTGAGATAAATTTGTCAAAAGTGTATCAGTTTGAGATTTAAATTAGTTTGAGATAAATTTGTCACGGGTGTACCAATTTAGAGTTTTTTAGGTCATTAACCATTTTATGTAATACTTGAGAAGAAGCACAAGGGTCAATTTTTCCAGGTTTTCCGTTCTTTTACAGATGAGAAGTTTGTGTCTATTCTCTCTGAAATGGCATTTAAGATGGTAACTATTCCATTTTCTGCACCGAAATAGAATGCACAAATTGGATGACCTTTAAAGCAGATGTGAGACATGAAAATATGCATTTGTAAGAGCCTCCAAAAGCAAATGTGGCAAAAACAACGTGAATTTGGAAAACGCTCATCCGGATTTTTCTCAAAATTATTTGTCTTGATAGTGGCTTGGCGGTTGAAAAATCCATCACCCAGCGGAATAAACTGAATTTTGCTAATAGATATTCGTTTTACTCTATTCATCACAATCCAAATTGACCCTTGGAATTTTAGTATCAATAGGATAAAAAGCCAACGTCAGTCCTTAGAATAATTAGTTAGAAAATTTTAAGTCAAATCACCTTAATCCATAGATTAACAGAAAAATATCTTTTTTTGGTCAAAAAAATTCTTATTAGGAAGGTGATTTTATGCATTCTCATTAATTTGATGGTAAGAGAAATCCTTTCCCTTATCATTTCCTAAAATGAGATTTGGAAGAAAAAAAATGAAAAGTTCATTGGATGGAAAATTTGCAAATACTTCAAACAATGGATAAAAAAATTTGCAGCTCTAACAATTGAATATTATTGCTTATTTAATTATTTGAACAAAATGTACTTAGTACTCTTCTTTATATTGATGGGAAAAATATAGTATAAAATGAAAATAAAGATGATACATTAAAACAACATATCTTATTAAAATAGATATTTTTTAAAAATTGTGAACAGATACTTCTTTTATTGTCAACACACTATTTTCCTTGAAAAATTAAAGATGATTTTAATGGCATTGGCGTTTTCCCCAAAAAGCTCCCAGCTTTCACTCATGGCCCAAATGTCTCGTAAAAATGTCCCAATTTTCAGCCACAAGACAAAACTAGCCACCGTTAGACTTGCCTTTAGATACATCACTACCAATAAGTTTTCTAATTTAACAAATAGTAAGACCAAAAGTTAAAGAAAATGAGTAACAAACATGAGCATCTCATAATTAAATTTATTATTATTTTCTTTATTAAGGTTCATAAGTTATTAAAAAGCAAATTTTTTATGTGCTTGATAAAAAAATTTAAAAAAAAAAGCATAATTTCTTCGAGCTTAGGGTTAAGCTTATAAAATCAAATATGCTTCGTTATCAATCTAAATCCCATATACTAAATTATCTTATTTGATAAATGTAAATTAGTGTACTAAAGTACTTTCAATGAATGGCTAGCATATGACACTCTTTATAAGTGACATTTATCTTTCTGTTCTTTTGAAAAAGTTTTCTTTTAATTTTTGAATTCAATCGAACTAAAAGTTTTCTTGGTTAATTCGAGAGGCATATTTTTTTATCAATATTACCAAAATCACTTAGTGCACAGATAATAACCATTTTATCTAGAAATTGATTTCTAAAAGAGAAATAGATTATTCTATTTTCTATTTCTAGATGAGTTTTTTTAGCAAAAATTCCTATTCGATAATGATGCAAAATTTATGTTCCCAAAATATAAAATTTCGTTTGATAATGACACAAATTTATCCTTCCTCAAGGGCAACAAATGGTGGCGGCGATGATTAGTGAACGATGGCGGCCGGCGACCGGAGACCGGCAAACGGCGGTAGCCAGTGATCTGCAGCGAACAGCTGCAATCAACGACAAGCTACCGACAACAGCAGGGGGTCGGTGGGTGGCCGACTAGAGAGAGAACGAGCGATGAAAATAGTTTGTATTTTTCATTACTGTTCTAGAAATAGAGAAGCAAAAAACTTTTGCTTCTTATTTATGTTCTAAACCTATTTCTGGACTAAAAAATTATTCCAAAAAGAAAAAATTGTGTCACTAAATGGATTTTTGTTCTAGAAATAAGTTCGGAATAAAAAAAAAATTGTTCTAGAATAAGAATATAATGGTTATCATGTGCGCCCTTATTCTTATAATGATCAAGTATACTTCTACGATACATTCTAGTGGAAAAATAACTATTTCACAAGTCTATTTTCACGTGCATAGCATGAGTTTAGAGACTAGTATAATGGTAATTTAATTATAGTGGAAAAATAGCTATTGCATCCTTTCCTTTCTTTCTTTTTCCCTTACTTTTAGATACATTATTAATGTTGTGGCCAAAGAGAACAACAATATAAGGTCAAACGATCCTCCTATGCATAGCACGTTGTAGCGGGAAAAATGT
>CM024528.1:34192218-34289444 GCA_014182385.1 Eucalyptus viminalis | reverse complement strand
AAAGTTTTCCTTTTCTTGTCCCCTTTCCATCAAAGAGAAGGTGTTCCCTTTCTTCTTTACGAGAACAATTTGCATTTATGCCGTGGAACTCGGGTGCTTTCCTCGTGATTGCATTTAGACCAACGTGAAGTATTTTTGTTCGTGATTCATCCGCAATGCAACGTTCGTTCCGGGGTTAATTGTTGTTTGCGCATCGGATAAAGGTAAGTCGTTTCCGCCGACTTGAATTCCAACACTTCTCAACTTTGTACAGGATATATTGTTGTTTGCTTAACCTTCACTTTTCTTAACTCAATAGTTATTCCTAATCTTTTTACGTGTCAAAATTTTCACCCATCTTTTAAATTACTAATTTTGCTTTCTTTGATAAGATTTATATTTTTTTAATTAAGTTCAATACAAGGTATATCTATAATGTGATACTCCAATAAAAGAGCATCAGAGTAGTTTTAATTTAATAGTTTTTATGGTTCAACACCATGAGAATCACATTTCATTCTACATTGTAGAAATTAAGTTTCGTAAAAACATACATTTAGTGATCCAAGTCACGGATGTCACTCCTAGCCAATAGGTGGCTTCTATCTTTTCGATGTACAAGGAAAGCTATTGGATCCTGACTTAAGCGGTAGGTAGTTGAACACCATGAGAAATACATTTCACTATACATAAAAAAAATATAAGTATCCTAGGAGCACGCATTTAATGATCGTTGTCGCAAATGTTCCTCCTGGCCAATAGGTGGCTTCAATAATTTCAATGCACATAGGAAATTTTAGGATCATGCACTATGTGATGGGAAAGACAACCAACAAAGTAACTAGGGCGTAAATGCACCTCAACCGTTTGCCTGTCAAAATAATGACTTTTGCTCGGCAAAGTTGCAAGGATGTAAATTCAATTTTTTTTTTTTTGTCTTGTCCTTTGCAAAAATCAATGTTCTCAACTTTTTACCGAAATATATTGTTGTTTGCTTAACCTTAACTTTTCTTAACTCAATAGTTATTCCTAATCTTTCTCCTTGTCAAAATGTTCACCCATCTTTTAAAGTACTAAATTTGCTTTCTTTGATGAGATTTGTATTTATTAATTTAAGTTTGATACAAGGTACATCTACAATGCGATGCTCCTATAAAAGTACATAAGAGAAGTTATAGTTCAATTGTCTTAAATGGTCCAACACCATGAGAATCACATTGAATTGTACATCACAGAAATTAAGTGTCCTAAAAGCACACATTTAATGATCCAAGTGACAAATGTTACTCCTAGTGTCACACTCCGAACCTCGAGCACGCGTAGATCCCTTGGTGGTCAATAAAATTGCAACATCCCAGGACGCGTCGCCGACCAATTCATTTTATTGTACATGCATAAGCGTATAAACAAATCCCCAGACAGTACAAATATGGGATAGAAAAGCAAGATACCATTTTTACAAAACATTTTTCATAAACAAGCTGAGTTTATATATAACACTAGACTATAAACAAAGGTCTACTCCAAAAAGAAGAGCCACCCAGCTAACTATGCACATGACTCCTCAGCCGAGACCTCTGAGACCTCCGGGGGATATGGGTCGTCCACGACACCATTAGGGGGATCAGCTACCCCCTCACCTACCGCGGCATTGACCGCAATCGCAGGGATGTTGGAACCCTGCAGGGGACCTTCTCTGATACCATTGATCCCATGGTGAAACCACGCCTTAAATTGATGAGGTACCAATTGTGGTCGGCCCTCATCGACCAAGATAGTGGTCACTATGAGCTCATGGAGCCAGGGACTCCTCGAACAGGGACGTCAGTACTCTGCTCCGTATACCCCCTTGGCTTCCCAAAATGTACTGGAGGGACTGCCATCTACGGACCTGAAAAAAATTAAGCCCACGATGGGTTGAGACAATGTCTTGCGTCTTAGCAAGTTCACCTCCTAAACCTTGTTTAGAAAGGAAATACGCCTAGGGGCGTCCTAATCACACAACCACAGAGACTCACCTCATCTCGAATCCTCTCTACATGTTAGCACGGTTCATATCACAAACATAAGCAGTAATCAAACTCAACCGATTGGAACGCCACATCTCATATCTCACATAACCACAGGGGTCCCGATTATAAGACCAAATCGTTATGACACGTCCCATTCCGTGCCACACGATTTTGTCCCATAATTAGGTGTGGTTAAGACACTCAATCATGCGTTCCAATATTATCACGACCCAACAGGCACGACCTACTCGACTTTCGGCGGTCTTTTGGCATAACCAAGCATTGTCTCACCCCATTGAGCATGGCAATCCTGAAGGAGCATCGGTCCAGAATCTACTGCGACCAGCATCCGTTCACAAGGGCATCCCATATAGAGGCAATGTCCACCCGACTCACATCGGCGACGGATTCTCATAACCATTCATGCACCTATCCAATTCCAGCCAAGATTTCGTGCTTTGAACTCAAATGTCCTAATTAAAATAATGTATTTGGCCCATCTTTTTCGTATTAAAAACACACGTACTTGGCCAATTTTCTTCGTATTAAAAACACACGGTAAAAATAATCGTGTGTGGGTACACGGTCAATTTGAACAAGAAAAATTGATATCCTCCCTTTTAAAATCTCACTAGTTGATATAGTATTTGAAAACATTTTTGGTGTCAAAACCTGAGACTAGGTATTTTCTAATTAAATACCAAAATTTCGTAATTTTGAAATAATTACTCAAAATCACAATCAGCACTCAATTTACACAAAATAACACTTAATTGTATAAATTAAGCACACCACTGCAATCAGCACGAAATTCTAGACACCAACTATCTTAGTATAATTTCTGGAAAATATTAAATGTGGCATCCCCAAAATTTCATGGCAATTTCTAGAGGCATTACAACCTATGGAAAGATGATGGAAGTGTCATTGACTTATGTTGTGACCATTAGATCAAAGAATTGTAATAGACTAAGGCCGAGAACTTTAATGGAAATATATCTTGTGTTCATGGGTTATCAAAGTTGGTACTATAGGATAATTTGATAAGGAGAATTTTGTTCTTGACTATGCACCTCATAGATTTGATTCTTATGGTTTAATGTTACAAGTTTTATGGCCATATGAAATTGTAATTTGATATTTATATAAGAGGGGATTAAGATGAACTATTAAAAATAAACATGGACTTATTTAAGAAAATTTTTAGGCCGTTTAAGTTTGGACTTTAGGCCCAAGAGTGTTGAGCCTAAAGTGGGCCAAAAGGCTTGGCCCATGAAGCCCATTCGGCTATCGACCGCATGGAAGGGGGGAGGAGCCAGATGGCCTCCTCCATGTGTCTTCAACAAGGAAGACACTTGTCTCCTTCTTGGAGACAAGTGTCCCTCCATGAAAAAAGGGAAGCATGCAAGGATTTTTATTCAACCAAAAGGAAAAGGGGAAGGGGGCGGTCGAAGCTAGGTGCCGAGAGAGAGAGTGAGAGAGATAGAGAGAAAAGAAAGGAAGAGAGAAAAGAGGAGACCGTGCGTGCGAGAGGGAAGGAGGAGGTCCGTTCGCCGCCGTTCATTCGCTGCCTTGCCCGCCGTTCGTCGCTGTGTTTGTGCTCGGATTTGAGGCAAGTAGAGTCCTAAAACCTACCCTTTGCTTGCTGTGATGTGTGTGTGGAAGATGGTGAACTTCGGTTGTGGTGGATGTGATGAAAGTTCGAAGCTTTGGGGAGAAATTTGTTGGTCTAGCATGCTGTTTTCTGGAAAAATCAGTTCGACCCTTCATGAGTTTGTGAGCTGCATGCGACTTTTTAGTTGGAATATCACTTCGGTCTCTTAATGAAAGTTGTATATAACTTCTTGGTGAGTAACATATCAAAATTTCAGAAGAAATGAACAAGTATAGACCGGTGAAACTATTTTTCTTTGAAGAAGTTAAATCTGGAAATCGTGATGCTGACCTAGTGTGATTCCGCGAATTTTATAAAATTCTCCGGTTGAAATTTGATCTCATGGTCTGAATGAAAGTTGAAGATGACATGTTAATGAGTAACATAATAAAAGTTTAGAGGAAATAAATGAGTTTAGGTTGGTGATTATAGTTTTTAATCTATCACAAATCTGATTTCGAGTTCTTCATGAAATATTTACCTCTGGACCTTTTCTATAACATATAAAAATTTCAGAATTTTGGGAGTTGATTTATGATTTTTACCGAATTTGTGAATAAAACTGTGTATGGCAATATTCCGAAATTTTAAGGACTGTGGTGCGTGAATTGTACTGATTTGTGTGATGCTCTTTTGATTTGGTGTTCTGCACGGAATATTTTCCTCTAGATCTTGTGTATAACATGTCAAATTTTTGGAAATTATTACGGTGGTTTACTAATTTTTCAAGAATTATGACCAAAGGAGTGTAATATGTTTTTATCCGAAATTTTATTATATTTTCAAAAATAAATGAAATTGCTCCATGTGATATGATGTCTTGAGTGGTTGATTATGCTGCATATGTGGTGACATATAGCATGTTATATGACATCAAAAGCTGGTTGAGACTCTTGATATTCATGCATCAAATGCCATGTTGAAATTGAGATACATGTGTGAATATAAATTGAGATAATGATGATACCGTCGGAGGTGTGAGCCGACGATGCCTCGGGAGTCGGGATGCCCAAAGTTTCAAATGAGTTGATGCCCTTTGGATGCCTGGTTGTATTATGAATACATGCCCACAGGTTTTCCCCGGGAGTGTCGGGATGCTCGGTTGTATTATGATACATGCCCGGAGGGTGAGGGGTTGTATCATGATGCATGCTCGGAGAGTAGGGGTAACCATTTTCATGGCGAGCCTCGGAGATTCCTCGTGATGCCAGGTGGGATGCGAGATGCTCGGAGGTGTGTGCTGGATGCCCGAAGGTGTGTGCCAGAGGCTCCTCGTGATGCCAGGTGGGATGCGAGATGCCCGGAGGTGTGTGCCGGATGCCCGGAGGTGTGTGTCGGAGGCTCCTCGCGATGCCAGGTTGGGTGCGTGCGAAATCCATTATAATGTGTTCCCATTTCAACTCGGGAATCTTGAGAGGTTGTAGAAATCCTCCCGGTTTACAGTGTTGTGCCTTCACTTGCTGACACATCAGACATTTGGCGACATGCTTAGCGATATCTACCTTCATACCGTCCACCAATAGTGTTGACGCAGATTCTGATACATCTTCATACTACCTGGATGAATGCTATAACTGCTACAATGAGCTTCTGACAAAATTTCCTCTTTAAGCTTTGCATCGTCAGGTACACACAATCGTCCTTGGAACCTTAGTGTTCCGTCTTCAGAAATCTTAAAGTCAGCCTTTCTCTTTTTGGTATCCTCTTGTAGGATCTTCTTAATATATGGGTATGTCAACTAAAGCGTCTTTATCCTTATCTATACTTCCAGCTCAATTCTGAGGGTGGCCATAAGATTTGAAAGGTGGCCTACTGCAAATTTAAAAACCAAATCTCGAGCTCTCTCGAGTAAAATCCACTCCTTAACCATCATTTGTGCAATTGAAGATTTCTGACTCAGCGCATTTGTGACATTATCTACCTTTCCAGGGTGATACAAGATGTCGCAATCATAATCCTTAACAAGTTCCATCCAGCAACACTATCTCATATTCAATTCCTTATGAGAGAATAGATATTTGAGACTTTGAGGGTCTGTAAAGATTTGGAACATTTTTCCACACAAATAATGTCTCAAAATCTTCAAAGCAAAAATAATCGATGCGAGTTCTAAGTCATGTGTTGGATAATTCAGCTCATGAGGTCTCAACTGACGGGACGCGATGCAGCGACTCTGCCATGCTGCATTAATATGCAACCTAGTCCCTTGAATGACACATCATTATAGGTCTCGTATCTTCTAGGACCAGATGTTATGGTCAGCACTGATGCGGTAGTCAGCTTCTGTTTAAGCTCTTGGAAACTACGTTCGCACTTATCTATCCACACAAATTTCTCTTCCTTTTTCAATAATCGAGTCAAAGGCAAAGCTAAAGCTGAAAATCGTTCCACAAACCTTCCGTAGTATCCTGCTAAACCCAAAAAGCTTCTGATCTTTGTCACTATCATCGGTCTCGGCTAGTTGATAATTGCTTCAATCTTGGTCGGGTCCACGGATATTTCTTTGCCTAAAATCATGTGACCTAGGAACATCACATGAGTCAACCAAAACTCACACTTACTGAACTTAGTGTACAGTTCATGATTCCTTAGTGTCTAAAGCACCATTCTCAAATGCCTTTCGTGCTCCTCAAGACTTCTCGAGTACACTAGGATATCATTGATGAACACGATCACAAACTGATCCAGATACTCTTCGAACACTTAGTTCATCAGATCTATGAAAGCAGCTGGGGCATTTGTCAAACCAAACGGCATTACAATGAACTCATAATGGTTGTATCGCATACAAAACGTTGACTTCGGTAGGTCCTCCTTTTTTATCCTCGGTTGATGATATCATATCCTTAGAGAATATCGACACTCCCTGCAACTAATCAAACAAGTCATCAATCCTTGGCAGTAAGTACTTGTTCTTGATCGTCACCTGATTGAGTTTACGATAGTTAATGCAAATGCACAATGAACCATCTTTCTTCTTCATGAACAGAGTTGGTGCTCCCCAAGGTGATGCACTGGGACGTATGAATCCCTCATCCAACACGTCTGGAAATTCTTGAACCGCTATAATATCCTCGATCTTCAGCTCCTCAACTATTGTATCCACGACAGTCGCCAAGTAACCTTGACAACCTCTGTCTAACAAACGGGTTGCCTCAAGCGACGAGACTCAGGTAATTAAGGGTCCTCCACGACTCCCAATAAACTCGAAACTTTTACCCGCTAACGAGTTAAATTGAATCGCTTAACAATAGCAGTCCATCTTAGCTCTTTGCTTGGTGAGCCAGTCCATGCCAATTATTACATCAAAATCATACATGGCTAGGACTATCAAACCTATTCTCCCCTCTCGCTCACCAATCACTAACTTGCAACTAGGACAGCTCACCTTAGACAACACATTATCCTTTAACAGTGTAAATATACTAACCACCGACTCCAATGATTCAGAACTCAACCCTACCAGCTTAACGAATTGCTTAACTATAAATGAATGAGTTGCACTAGGGTCAAATAAAGTATAAGTAGCATAGTCATTCAACGAGACCATACCTGTGATCACATCAAGCGAGCCCTCTGTCTGTCCTCTAGTGATGGTGTACACTCTTCCTTGTGCGGTAGGTTTGTTCAGTTCACCCTGCTGTGCATTCGAGGGCACGTATCCCCGGTTCTAACCCATCGGAGGCGGTGGCGGTAACTGCAGTCCCATCGGCCTTCTGGGAAAATTCTTGGCCAAGTGACCTTATTGGCCATACTCATAACAAGCGCCCGACCTAGAATGGCACGGGGCCGATCCATGTCGTCTTTTGCATAAGTGACACACGCCCATCTAGCTCGGCGTTGACTTACCTATCCCACCCTTCCTGTTTGGCAGAATAAGGTACCTTCCTCCTGTCATAGGTTTCTTTCCAAACCTATTTCCATCCATATTGGAACTAAACCGCGACCCAAATGCAGCAGCTTGTTCATTCAGATTCCTCTCTATCAATTGGGCTTGACCATATAGTTCATTGTAATCCTTCAGGTCGAACGGCACTAGCGGATTCTTCAGCTTTGGTCGGAGGCCGTTCCTGAACTTCTGAGCTCTATCTTCAGGATCTTCCACCAGTCTAGGAGCGTACTACGACAACTCAACAAATTTAGCCTCATACTGATCTACTGTCAGCATCCCTTGACGAAGGCGCTGGAATTCCTCCATCTTCTGCTTTCAAGCGCCGCTGGAAAAGTACTTGCCATTAAAAGCTCCGAGGAAGGCATTCCACACTGAAAGTTCGCCTTCTGGGGTCACACTCCCTCTGGTGGCTCTCCACCAAGTACTTTCGTTTCCTTGCAACTAGTATACTGCAAGGACAACTTTTTTTGCCTCGGTGCACATCAGCAGTGCAAAGGCCTTCTACAAGTCTTTAATTCAAAGTGTTGCAGCCTCGACATCTCCTACACATGTGAACCTTGGAGGGTTCAGCTTCAAAAACTGCTCCACGAGCTTGTGCATCGGCCTCTCTCTCTCAACAACCACGTTCCCAGGTGGAACTTCAGCAGGTGCAACTGCGGAAGCGACAGTAGCAGTAGCAGCAGCTGTAGCAACGACGATAGTGGCGGAGGCTTGATTCTGGGCTTGCTACCCCCATCAAATTTCCTAGCGTCTCTAGCGCTTGCATGATCCTATCGATTCTCAGATCACTAGGTGCTGCTACACCAGCATAGACTGGAGGCGGTACTACTTCACTTGCGCTGGCCTGAGCCTGCGCTCTACCACGACGACCTCAGGTATCGACACTTGTCAACGTCCTACTCTGAGTCACTGGTCCTATAGTCCTCTTCCTAGGAGTCCTTTGCTCCTAATGACTCATCTTGCAGGATTCTTACAAAACCTGCTTTCTAATTCTACACAGAATTAGAAACTGAGCGATCACACCAAACAATCTACCAAATAGCTATCACACATATGCATCTGCATAATAAAAATGCATTTTCTACTAACTATCCCATAAACCATCATACCGTATCACTCCATACACTGACTAACTCTGATACCACTCCGGGCGGGGGTGTCACGCCTCGAACCTCGAGCACGAGCACATCCCTAAGTGGTCGATAGAATTGCAACGTTCTAGGATGCGTCACTGACCCATTCATTTTATTGCACATGCGGAAGCGTATAAACAAATCCCTAGACAACACAAATATGGGATAGAAAAGCAGGATACCATTTTCACAAAACACTTTTCATAAACAAGCTGAGTTTATATACAACACTAGACTATAAACAAATGTCTACTCCAAAAAGAAGAGCCACCCAGCTAACTAGGCACAGGACTCCTTAGCCGAGACCTTTGAGACCTCCGGGGGATCTAGGTCGTCCACAACACCATTATGGGGATCAACTACCCCATCACCTGTCGCGGCGTTGACTGCAACAGCATGGATGTCGAAACCCCGCAAGGGACCTATCCTGATCCCATTGATCCCATGGAAAAACCACGCCCTAAATCGATAAGGTACCCATTGTGGTCAGCCCTCATCGACCAAGATAGTGGTCACTATGAGCTCATGGAGCTAGGGACTCCCGGGGACATGGACGTCAATACTCTACTCCGTATACCCCCTCAGCTTCCCAAAACGTACTAGAGGGACCGCCATCTACAGACCTAAAATGAATTGAGCCCACGGCGGGGTGAGACAACGTCTCAGCAAATTCACCCCCTAAACCCCAATTAGAAAGGAAATACGCATAGGGACGTCCTAACCACATAACCACACAACCATAGAGACTCACCTCGTCTCATATCCTCCCTACATGTCAACACAGTTCATATCACAGATATAAGCAGTAATCAAACTTAATCAATTGGAACACCACATCTCATATCTCACATAGCCACACGGGTCCTAATTATAAGGCCAAATCGTTATGACACGTCCCATATCGTGCCACACGATTTTCTCCCATAATCAGGTGTGGTTAAGACACTCAATCATGCGTTCCAATTTTATCACGGCCCAACGAGTATGGCCTACTTGACGTTTGGCGGTCTTCTGGCATGACTAGGCATCGTCTCACCCCATTGAGCACAGCAATCCCGAAGGAGCATCGATCCAGAATCTACTGTGATCGGCATCTGTTGACAAGGGCATCCCATATAGGGGCAACGTCCACCTAACTCACATTGGGAACAAGTTCTCATAACCATTCATGTACCCATCCAATTTCGGCCAAGACATCGTGTTTTGCACTTAAATGTCCAAATTAAAATAACATACTTGGTCTATTTTCTTTGTATTAAAAACACACGGTAAAAATAATTGTGCGTGGGTACACGGTCAATTTGAACAAGAAAAATTGACATCCTCCCTTCTAAAATCTCACTAGTTGATATAGTATCTAAAAATATTTTCCGTGTCAAAACCCGACACCCAATATTTTCTAATTAAATACAAAAATTTCATAATTTTGAAATAAATACTCAAAATCACAATCACCACTCAATTTGCACAAAATAACATTCAATTGCATAAATTAAGCACACCACTGCAATCAGCACGAAATTTCGGTCACCGGCTATCCTATTATAATTTCTGAAAAACATTAAATAATTAAATAAATTACAAAAATAGTTAAATAATGCAAATCTAACCACTTAAATGGGCCTAGAAAATTTATGCACTTATCTAGATAAATAGCACAATCTATTTAGCCCATAATCAATCTATTCTAATCACCTAACATGCATAATTAAACAATTAAATCACTAATCTAAACTAACTAACCACCTAATCTCATCTTAAGCTAAGCTAATGAACTCTTAAGCATAATTAACCTCATAAGCAAGGTTTAGTGAGTAAACTCACTGGTTTCGTGGGCCGGTGAGTCCACGGCGATAGCAACGTGGAGGCGAGCGATAAACAAGCCTGCGGTGACACCAAGCGAGGTCCAAATGGGCCTTAAAATGGGCCACGAAGCCTAAGAGCCCTTGCTGGGCTTCAGTTCTGTCCAAGGACCGAAGGGGCTGCTTGTGACATCCTGAAATTTGAGCCCTCTAAGGGATGAATGAATGTGAATATCGTCAATGCATTGTTGGTTGATCACACTCGAAATTAATCACTCTTGAGATACTGACCTTGAGAGGAAAGGCTAATGAGGACCGAACTCGTATGACTAAAGAACTTGACTTGGGAAAACGATTTGATCGTGAGACTTTTGTGAGGACGATCCTATCGATAGGCAGGCCGATTTCAAGGACGACTAGATGTTGATTCGCGGATAGAACATAATGGAATGACAGGTGATTCCGTTTACTGTTATTGAGCCCGCAAATGACCCTAGGTCAATCTTAGTAATTGTGTACTTTGAAGTAAGAATCTATCCTCTGCAATTTCATGTAGTTAAGGACGTCTATGTGTCGAAAGGTCTTGAATGTGGTTTGGCATGAGTCGGTTACGCGTGAATCCTCGAAGCCACCTGTCAGTCTGAGTTCTACTCAAAATGGCATTGGGTGAAATTTACATGGCATCAGAACTAAAGATTGGACTTCAAATTATCGGGAACGTTCGGGATGGACTTTAGATGAAGCTACTTCGACAGTTGACAGCTCTAGTTAAGTCGAGTACATGGAAAAGGGATTTTTGGATCGAGGAAATGAGCCCATGAGGATGTGGGCCGAGCAAAGCTAGTGTGGGCCTTAGCCATGATGGGCCCAAAGCAAGCAAGTGAGCCCATTGGGCCCAAATCAACTATTCATCTTCCAAGCCAATTGTCTAAGCCTTGAACCGTTTCAAGCCCAATCAATTCCCAAGCCAATTCCTATTCATTTCCAAGCCCAATTCTTAGGCCCACCCATCATTTTCAGCCTAAGGTCAGATTGGTAATTTGTGCAAGGTGGAAATGACTATTTTGCCCCTAAAAGTGTGTGGATAATGGCAAAGGAAGAGAGAGAATATGAGGTGACTTGCATGGGGACTTGGGGCTAGCTTTTGGGGCCTTGATAGCAGCCCTCACTTCACTATCTCTCTCCTCCTTCAGTTCCATCTCGATCGGACCCATCTCTCCCTCGTTCTCCCTCTCTTCCTACTTATGCTCCAGCTGACCTTCCTTCAAAAATAGGAGTTGATTGTTGGCTTCCTAGATGAATCAGTTATGTGCCACCCACCACTCTGCTCAAGACATCTAGACCGTCCACCCTGACTTGGCCATTTGCCAGTCAGAGTCGTCAGATGACCCGTCCGCCAACCAGAAGCCAACGGCAGTTTGACCGTCTGGCCTTGTTCTGCTCTAGTTGACCTTCTCATGAAAACTTGAGTTGTTCGTTGCCTTCCAGTAAGAATAAGCCTTTGTGCCACCCACCACCGTGTCCAGGAGGTCTAGATCCTACGGACAAGCTCGACCGCTCGCCGAACAGAGCCGCCGGTTGACTCACCCACCGGTCGAAAGCAGCCCCTCGCCGGACCGCCTAGAGCCCGCCCAGTTTCGCTTGTTTCACCTTTGCAGCCTGTTTTCTCTCATTCCGACCCTTCCTTTGCCCATCCCAGCCACCAGCAACTCCCCCTTGACCCTTAGGTGCCACCGGTTGCCAGCCACCCCCTTGCCGAAGCTTCGATCAGCCGTCCAACTTGTTTTCTCCTTCGACAGTCTAGTTTTGAGAAGTTGTAGAGGGAAACAGAGCTTGTGGCTATTGTTTCAGCTTAGGACCGCCTTGGATCGTCAAGGTTGAGGGCCCTAAGCGTAGCCACCGTCATCGCCGCCGCGTCCGTATTTATGTGTTTAATTAAGTATGTTTAGCTTTAATTAATTGATGGTTGCTCTAATTAATGTTTTTAATGATTTATGAATTTAATTTATTATTTTTTAAATTCTAGAAATTTACTGTTCATGCGATACTATTCACAATTTACTGTTAACGTAGTACTGTTGACACGCACTATTCACGTGCACTGTTCATCCAAAATGCGAAAAGTGGTCTAATTTCACGTGTGTCGATTTTATGAAGTGAATGGATGGGTAAATGCATGGGCATCCGCATGAACTGAGTGATGATTTGTGCAATTATGTGATGATTGGAAATTTTGGCATTTAATTGGAAATTATCGGGTGTCGGGTTTTGACAATGAAAATGGTTTTTTGTACTATATCAAATAGTGGGACTTTAAAATGGAAGGATATCAATTTTGAAGGTTCGATCTGACCGTGTACCCACACACGACTATTTTTCCCAGATATTTTTAATACGAAGAAAATAGGCCAGGATCACCTTTACCAAAAAAAGAAAAGAAAAGAAAATAGGATCGGTATTTTAATTGAGGAATTTGAGTGCAATGCACAGTGTCCAGGGCCAAGATTGAATGGTTGTGTGCGGGTTAAGAGAACCCATCCTGAGTTGTGAGCAAGACGTTACCTTATATGGGATACCCACTCAATGGATTCGGGTCGCAATAGATTCTAGACCTATGCTTCTTCAAGAAAGCCGTCTTTGAGAGATGTCGCCGTGCTCAATGGGTAAGAGACGATGCCTGGGTATGCTAGTAGACCACCGAACAATGAGTAGGCCGTACCTAGAGGGGCGAAATTAACAATTGGAATGCATGATTGTTTGAGTTAGATGCACCTAATTATGAGACAAAACTATGTGGCATGGTATGGGACATGTCATAATGGTTTGGTCTTATAATCGAGACCCTTGTGATTGATTGAGTTGAGTGAGTCATTTCAATTGATGTATGCATCGATTTTATGCAATTTGTATATGAATTGATAATGTGTAGGGGGTGGCAATGGCCAGGTGAGATCGCTTGTGATGCGATTCGTATGTGATTGATGAACTGCATCATCTAATTGCCATGTGCAATACATGTATTGTGCTAAATTATAATGTGCAGGGTATGGCATACCGGGTAAAGTTGCATGCAAACCGACTATTAATTATTGGTTATTAATCTTTGGTTTGTTTGTGGAGTGGTTCTGAAGAGATACCCCAAGTTGAGTTGGTGTCCTAATCAGGTCCCTAGTGTGAAGAACCTAGAGATTGAAGCGGAAGGGTCAGTTGCATAGGTGGCTCAGTAGTTCTTTTTGAGATAGACTTTTGTATAAGAACCTAAGGTATTTATGAAAGTGTGTTTGTATTTGTAATTGGTTGTCCTGCTTTTTTATTTCATGTTTGTTGTTTTAAGGGGATTAGTTAATCCGTTTCCGCATTTGCAATAAAATGAATGGGTTGGCGATGTGTCCTAGAAACGTCGCAAATTTCTATCTACCATTGAGGGATGTGCACGTGCTCGAGGTTCGAGGCGTGACAACCCCATTTAATGGTATCAGAGCAAGGTTAGCGTTTGGAGTGATATGGTGCGATGGGTTTTGGGATAGTTAGTAGGAAAGGCTTTTTCCTTATGCAGACGCCTGTGATTGGCTAGCTGATTGGTAGTTTGTTTTGTGTTGGTCACTCAATTTTCCTAATTCAGGGAGGAATTGGGAGGCAGGCTCTGTAGAGATCTTGTAGGATGAGTGATCTGCATTAGAAGACTCCTAGGAGGAGGTCTATCGCGTCTGTCACTCGGGATAGGATACCGACTAGGGTCGGTACCCGAGGAAGAGCGCAGGCTTAGGCCAGCACGAGTGTGAGAGTACCGCCTCGAGCTAGTACTAGTGTAGCAGTATCTAACGATCCTATATTAGATAGAATCGTGCAGGCACTTGAGACTTTGGGAATTTTAATGGGGTAGCAAGTTCATAATCAAGCTGCCGTTGCTGCAGCTGCACCTGCTGGAGTCCAACTTGGGATTGTGATCAGGGAGAGACTGATGCACAAGCTGGTAGAGCAGTTCCTGAGACTTAAGCCACCAATGTTCAATGGTGTGGGCGACCCTGATGCTACGACCCTTTGGTTAAGGGATATTGAGGAGACCTTCATAGTGCTAAGGCGTTCAGAGGAAGATCGAGTACTTATGGCGGCTTATTAGCTTCAAGGTAACGCCAGTACGTGGTGGGAAGCTACTCAAGGAAAAGTGTTCCTTGAAGGCACAGCTAAGACTTGGGGTGCCTTTTCTAAGGCTTTCAACGGGAAGTACTTCTCAAACAATGCGAGAGAGCCTAAGATGGTAGAGTTCCAACAATTTCGCTAGAATTAGATATTCGTGGATCAATATGAGGCGAAGTTCACCGAGTTGGCCAAGTATGTGCCAAGATTGGTAGAGGACCCTGTGGATAGGGCGAGACAGTTTAGGGATGGCTTGAAACTGGAGTTGAAAGACCAGCTGGTGCTCTTGAATTTAAAGAGCTTTGATGAGATGTACGAGAGGGCACAGGCGATAGAAAAGAACATGTTTGAGAGGGCGACCGCATTTGGCTCGCAGTTCGTGCCTAATCCAGATAATCGTTGGTTTGGAGAGGGACCGATGATGGGAAGAAGGAATCCCATCCCACCGAGTAGAAAGAACTATGTAGGGAAGTCGACACCCAATGCCATGGGAATCTGTCGGGTGTGTGGAAGAAGACATGGAAATCTCCCCTGTCCTTCGATGACAGGAGCCTGCTACGTATGTAACCAGCACGGGCACCAGGTGAAGGACTGTCCACGCAGGCGAATGGGACCACAGCAGCTACTACCACCGCCACCGATGGGATAGAACAGAGGGAATGCATCGTAGATAGAACGCCACTAGGATGGCGAAGGGGACAGGATTGAACCAAAACATGCACCGATCAGGGGAAGAATGTTTTAGGGATAATTTTATCATAGTGGCACATCAGAATTTTGGTTAAGCTTGTAGAATTTCAGTCTGTTGAAATGAAGTTGTGAAAGGAGAATCACTGGTTAGAGTGGTACTTGGCTATTTTTGCTTATGTATAACTTTGAAGTTGTAAATGAAAAGATTGGCTCAAGGAGCATCTTGTTGTAATGAATCGTTGTTATGCAGTGATTCAGTTTAACCCGTTAGCAGGAGAAAGTTTCAAGTTTGTCGAAAATCGAGGAGGACCCTCATTTATTTTAGTGTCGTCATTTAAAGCAACCGGCTAGTGGATGTGGGTTGCCAATGTTATTTGGCAACTGCAGTGGGTATGATAGTTAAGGAACCGAAAGTGGAGAGCATCGCCATAGTATGGAAGTTTTCTGACCTGTTTCTTAAGGAATCATTCAGTTTCTCCAAGAAAGGAAGATCGAGTCGTGATCATGTTCATTGATGACATCCAGGTGTACTCTAGAAGTCCAGAGGAGTATGAAAGACGTTTAAGGGCAGTGCTTCAGACCTTGCAAGGACATGGATGGGATTTTCTGTGAACCCGACCAAGACTGAAGCTGTAATCAATTGACCAAGATCTACGACAGTGACAAAGATCAAAAGTTTCTTAGGATTAGCAGGTTTTTACGGACGGTTTGTGGGAAGGTTTTTAGCAATAACTATGTCTCTGACTAGATTGCTGAAGAAGGCAGAGAAGTTCGTAGGGACAGATAAGTGCGAGCGTAGTTTCCAAGGGCTTAAGCAAAAGCTGACTACCGCACCAGCACTAATGATTTCATCTGGTTCTGGAGGACTTTCGCAACCTTTGGAGTTTCCCGAGTGGAAGTAGGAACACATCACGATAGGCCTTGGGATGGGATTACCGAGAAATCAGTCGATGCCATCAAAATCATTCGAGAAAGTAAGAACCATACCCAACTCACACATAGAACTTGAAGAATTGGAAGCAGGTCGACCTGAGTACGGGTTATTATTAGCTGAGGATTAAGAAAGAATTGAACAAGAGACAGTGTCGTGGGATGCAACTTCTCAAGGACTATGATTGTGACCTTCAGTATCACCTCGAGAAAGCTAGTAAAGTTACATATGCGTTGAATTGAAAGTCGTCGATTGCACAGAGGGTGATTCAGGAGTGGATTTTACTTGAAGGAGTTGGAGATTCAGTTTCAAATCTAAGGTAGGCTGCCTTCTTATGGCCATCCTTAGAATTAAACCGAAAGTATAGCTAAGAATCAACACGTTGCAGTTGACAGATCTTAAGATCCAGAAGATTCTGCAGGAAGATACAGAAAAAGAGAAAGGTTGATTTGCAAGCTATCGAGGATGGAACATCAAAACTTTGTGGACGATTGTGTGTACTCAATGATGTGAAGCTTAAGAAAGAGATCTTGTCAGAAGCTCACTATAGCAGTTATCAACAGACTGCCCAGATGGCACCGTTTGAAACGTTGTATGGAAAAGAGTGCAAAACTTCAGTTTGTTGGGATGAAATCAGAGAGCGAAAGATTACCGGCACAGAGTTAGTTCAACAGTCAATGGATGCCGATACAGTAATTCGACGGAGACTTAAGACTGTTCAAAGTTGCCAGAAAAATCAGAAAGAGAAGTGGCGAAGACCGGATCAGGTAATATATCGAAAGGACCAAGCGTTATGTATCAAGAGAACCTCTTTGGTCAAAGTGGTTTGGAAACACCACGGGAAGAAATTTTTATAAGAGGGGATGAGTTGTGACATCCTGAAATTCGAGCCCTTTGAGGGATGAATGAATGTGAATATCGTCAATGCATTGTTGGTTGATCTCACTCGGAATTGATCACTCCTGAGATACTAACCTTGAGGGGAAAGGCTAATGAGGATAGAACTCATATGACTAAAGAACTTGACCTGGGAAAACGACTTGACCGTGAGACTTGCGTAAGGATGATCTTGTAGATAGGTAGACCAATTTCAAGGACGACTAGAAGTTGATTCGTAGACAGCACATAATGGAACAACGAGTGATTCAGTTTACTGTTATCGACCTCGCGAATGACCCTAGGTCAATCCTTAGTAATCATGTACTTTGAAATAAGAATCTATCATCCGTAATTTCACGTAGTCAAGGACGTCCATGTGTCGAGACATCTTGAATGTGGTTTGGCACAAGTCGGTTACGTGTGAATCCTCAAAGCGGCCTGTCAGTCTGAGTTGTACCTAAAATTACAGTGGGCAAATTATCGGGAACGTCCAGGACGGACTTTGGATAAAGCTACTTCGATAGTTGACAGCGCTAGTTAAGTCAAGTACTTGGAAAATGGATTTTCAGAACGAGGAAACGAGCCCATGATGACGGGGGTCAAGCAAAGCCAGTGTGGGCCTTAGGCCCAAGGTGTGACTGCCACCATGATAGGCCCAGAGCAAGCAAGTGAGCCCATTGGGCCCAAACCAATTATTCATCTTCCAGGCCCATTGTCTAAGCCTTGAACCATTTCAAGCCCAATCAATTCCCAAGCCCATTCCTATTCATTTCCAAGCCCAATTCTTAGGCCCACCCATCATTTTTAGCCCAAGGTCAGATTGGTAATTTGTGCAAGGTGGAAACGACTATTTTGCCCCTAAAAGTGTGTGGATAAGGGCAAAGGAAGAGAAAGAAGATGAGGTGACTTGTATGGGGACTTGGGGCCAACTTTTGGGGCCTTGACAGCAGCCCTCACTTCACTCTCTCTCTCCTCCTTCAGCTCCATCTCGACCGGACCCATCTCTCCCTCGTTCTGCCTCTCTTCTTGTTTCAGTTCCAGCTGACCTTCCTTCAAAAATAGGAGTTGATTGTTGGCTTCCCGGATGAATCATCTTTCGTGCCACCCACCACTATGCTTAAGAAATTCAGACCATCCACCCTGACTTGGCCATTTGCCAGTTGGAGCCGCCGGATGACCTGCCGGCCGGCCAAAAGCCAGTGGTAGTCTGACCGTCTGGCCCTCTTCTACTCTAGTTGACCTTCTCGTGAAAACTTGAGTTGTTCGTTGCCTTCCAGAGAGAATCGGCCTTCATGTCACCCACCACCATATCCAGGAGGCCCAAACCATACGGACAAGCCCAACCGCTCGCCGAATGGAGCCGCCGGCCGAAAGCAGCCCCTCGCCGGACTGCTTGGAGCACGCCAGGTTTCGCCTGTTTCACCTTTGCAGCCTGTTTTCTCCTATTCTAACCCTTCCTTCGCCCATCCCAGCCACCAGCAACTCCCCCTTGACCCCCAGGTGCTGCTGGTTGCCGGCCACACCCTTGCCAGAGCTCCGATCAGTCGTCCAACTTGTTTTCGCCTTCGGCAGTCCAGTTTTAAGAGTTACAGAGGGAAGTAGAGTTTGTGGCTATTGTTTCAGCCCCAAGACCGCCTTGGATCATTGTGGTGAGGTCCCCGAGCCCAGCCACTGTCGTCGCTGCTACGTCCGTGTCTCTGGCCCGCTTAACGGGTGAGTTTAGCTCATAATCCTTCGATTAGTGCCTAAACTTGCTTAGGGTTAGTTTAGTTAGAGTTAATTATAGTTTAGGAGATTTAATTAAGTTGTATTAGCCCTAAGATAGGTGGTTAGATGGATGGATTAGATTAATGTAGTTTATGTGTCTAATTAAGTATGCTTAGCTTTAATTAATTGATGGTTGCTTAAGTTATTGTTTTTAATGATTTATGAATTTAATTTATTATTTATTAAATTCTAGAAATTTACTGTTCACGCGACACTATTCACAAATTACTGTACACGTGCACTGTTCATCCATAATGTGAAAAGTGGTATAATTTCATGTGTGTCGATTTTATGAAGTGAATAAATGTGTAAATGTATGGGCATTTGCATGAACTAAGTACTGATTTGTGCAATTGTGTGGTGATCGGAAATTTTGGTATTTAATTGAAAAATACTGAGTGTCGGGTTTTAACACTGAAAATGGTTTTATGTACTATATCATATAGTGGGACTTTAAAATGGAAGGATATCACTTTTGAAGGTTCGATCTGACTTTGTACCCACACACGACTATTTTTCTCGAATATTTTTAATACGAAGAAAATAGGCCATGATCACTATTTTAATTAAGGCATTTGAGTGCAATGCACAGTGTCTTAGGTCGAGATTGAATGGTCGTGTGCTGGTTAAGAGAACCCATCCTGAGCTATGAACTGGACGTTACCCTATATGGGATACCCACTCAATGGGATTCGGGTCGCAATAGATTTTGGACCTATGCTCCTTTGGGAAAGCCGTCTTTGAGAGACGTCGTCATGCTCAATGGGGAAGAGGCGATGCCTAGCTACGCCTGTAGACCACTGAACAACGAGTAGGCCGTACCCTAGAGGGGCGTAATTAACAATTGGATTGCATGATTGTTTGAGTTAGATGCGTCTGATTATGAGACAAAACTGTGTGGCATGGTATGGGACATGTCATAACGGTTTGGTCTTATAATAGGGACCCTTGTGATTGATTGAGTTGAGTGAGGCATTTCAATTGTTGTGTTTATCGATTTTATGTAATGTGTATATGAATTGATAACGTGTAGGGGTGGCAATGGCAATGTGAGATCGTTTGTGACACAACTCGTATGTGATTGATGAACTGTATCATCGAATGGCCATGTGCATTGCGTGTATTGTGCTAAATTATAACATGCAGAGTATGGCATATCGAGTAAGGTTTCATGTGAACCAACTATTGATTGTTGGTTGTTAATCTTTGGTTTGATTATGGGTGGTTCTGAAGAGATACCCCAAGTTGAGTTGGTGTCCTAATCGGGAGACTATGGGAAGGACTCGCTAAGATTTTATATCTCACTAGTTATTGTATAACCATTTTCAGGTCCCTAGTGTGAAGAACCTGGAGCTTGAAGCGGAAAGGTCAGGAGCATAGGTGGCTCAGTAGTTCTTTTTGAGATAGACTTTCTGTATAAGAACCTGAGGTGTTTATGAAAGTGTGTTTGTATTTGCAATTGGTTGTCCTGATTTTCTATCCCATGTTTGTTGTTGTCAGGGGATTAGTTAATCTGTTTTCACATGTGCAATAAAATGAATAGGTTGGCGAAGCGTCCTGGGAACGTCACAAATTTCTATCGACCACCGAGGAATGTGCGCGCGCTTGAGGTTTAGGGCGTGACTTTGCTTAGCTTGGCTACGACGGCTGGAAGCAACAAAGCAGGCGGTTGGCTGCATTGGTGAGACCAGGCAATGCTCAACAGTAGCGGATGACAACTAGGGCGAGCTTGAGATGGCGACTAGGTTCACGAGATAGTGACTAGGATGGTTTGGACGACGAGCACGGCGGGACGAGCACGCGGGCGCGAGGGATATGGGGATGGCTCGTGAGTGACGTGTGGCGGTTGACGGTCAGGGGGAGGCTGCTGGCTAGTTCTATGGTTCTCTCAAGCTGTCAAATGGTCTCAACAATGGAGAAAGTGAGTCTAATGAAGAAGAAGAAGGCTGCTGAAGCTTGAAGGGGCCCAAAGTGCCTCAAATGTCAACAAAAAATATCTAAACCATCATCAAAGATGTCCCACCATGTCCAGCCCTCAATCCTCAGCCATTTGCACACCCAAACCTCCCCAACAAGCCATTGAAATGGTCCAAAAGTTGCTGCCCCCTTGGGCCTACGAATTTTGGACAATTCCCTCTTTAATTTGATTCAATTCTTCTCCAATTGAGCTCAATTTTGTCCATATAAAATTAGCCAAGGTGGCATCGTCCATCTCATGATTTTTGCTCGTCAATTGAACCAATTTAACGGAAAAAAATGCAACAAAAACTATGACATCCTAAATTTCAGGCTCTATTTTCAATTGAATGAATCAGGCATTTCATCGACACGCCTATAGTTTTATTCTCTAAGCTGATCACTCATGAGATAACTAGAATATCTAGGGAAGCCATTAAGGGATTTTAATGCAATAGACTTGAGAATTTGACTAGAAATCGACTACTCAACCGTGCTTATCTGCAGAGATCATTACGACACAGTTAAAAATCCATTAGAGATCAGAGATAGGTTAGTTAAACTGAGAGATGTGATCAAAGCGCTGGTGATTCCACCAGATTGCAAAATTCTCATCAATCGGCACTAGACCAATTTTTATGTCGTTTTGGTACCTTGTGCCCGTATTTGAAACCTCGAGATTTTCACGACAACTGAGAGTTGCTAATGTGTCAAAGATGTGCATTGTGGCTCGAAATAAATCGACCATGGGTAAATTACGCTAAAAATTCCTAAAAGCTACTCGGTAAGCTAGGTCATGCTAAAATCGCGCCAGATTGAAATTAACCGCGAATTTGAATCCGATTTCAGAAATTGAAAGTTTTGTCATGTCACGATTCATTTTAGGAACATCGACCTATCCTCAGAAGATTTTTCTACAAATTGAGATTTTTGGCGAAAATTCAATATAGGGTTGTTTCCGATCAAAAAATTCAGGGGACCGTTTTTATCGTGTTTTTGGAATGCAAGTTAGTTCTATTGGCAAGGAAAAATGTCAATTTGGTTGAGGACACCTCTGTGGATTTTATAGGGACCGGCTTAAGTCCAATTAAAGAGAAATTGGTTCAATTTAGGGGGAATTATGTTGCAAATTCGTAGGCCATGGTGGGGAGGACTTTTGGACCACTTCAATGGCTTCCTAGGGAAGCTTGGTGGCTGCAAAATGGCTGAGGATTGAGCTAAAACATGTGGGATCTTGCCAAGGGGACAAAAGGGATGAGATAGGAGACTTTAGAGGCGATGGGGACCTTCCACAAGGCAGCTGGCTTCTTCTCCTTTAGCAGAGAATACTTTCTCCATTGTTGCCGTTAGAGAGCTTTAAAATTCTAGAGAAAGCTGCCAGCTTTCCCCCTGCCGTCGCCAAGCCGCCCGGATCGTCACCGCTTGCCGTCGCACTGCCCGTGAGCTCCGCATGCCAGCCCGCTCATCCCGTGTCGTCTCTCCATCCCTCGCGACCCCTGGACCATCGTCGAGCCTCCGTCCAGCCGCCTGAGCCATCCTCGTCATCGTCGAGCGTCGCCACTATCCGCTGCAGCCCGTCCGCCCGTTTCTCGCCATTTCCAGCCCAACCGGTCTCTATTCCAGCCTCTCGACCCACTCAATATAACCGAAGGCCAGCAAGGAGTTGTGAGCCTTCGAGGCCCATTTCGGACCACTTTCGGGCCTCGTAGTGTGTTGCCGCTTCGGAGTTTGTTGCCCGTCTTCGGGTTGCCATCATCGTGGACTCATTGGATTTCAAAGCTGGTGAGTTTACTCACTAAACTCTGCTTAGGGAGTTAATTATGCTTAATGGTTGCTTAGTTTAGGCTAAGTATGGTTTAGGTGGTTAGTTAGAATGGATTAAGGATTTAATTACTCGTTATTGTATGTTAAGTGGTTAGATTGGCTTAATTAGCAAGTAGATAGGTTGTATTATTTATCTAGATAGGTTCGGAATTTTTCCGGGCTCGTTTCAGTATTTAATAAGGCTTTTCTGGTCTAAGTTTCTATTTAGGGCATTTAAATGTATTTATTTAATTAATTTTGGTATTTATTTAATTATTTATTATTTTCGAAAATTATACCGGGATGGTCGGTGATCGGAATTTCGTGCTGATTGCAATGGTATGCTTCATTTATTTAATTGAGTGTTCATTTGTGCAAATTGAGTGAGAATTGTAATTTTGGTTATTTATCCCAGAATTGTGTAATTTCGGTATTTAATTAGAAAATACCGGGCGTCGGTTTACAGCGCCAAAAATGTGTGTATGGACTATTATAATTAGTGGGATTTTATAAAAGAAAGATATTGTGTTTTTGGCTCGCCGACCGTGTACCCACACACTATTATCTTTACCGGGTATTTTTAACTCGATGAATTATCAGCTTGTGAGAGCATATGTGCATGTCAGCTTGTGTGAGCAAATTTAGCGTAAGCTTTTGGGACCCTTTGCACATCAGCTTAAGTGAGCATGATCTATACATATATATCAGCTTGTGTGAGCTAAGATCGTTTTATCAGCTTGAGTGAGCACGATCTATATATATATATATCAACTTTAGTGAGCTAAGATCATTTTATCAGCTTGAGTGAGCACGATCTATATATTTATCAGCTTGAGCGAGCTATCTATTTATCTATATCAGTTTGAGCGAGCTATGATCATATATTGTAACTGATGTGAGCAGTGGTGGTGTCAGAGGACTAATATACAGTATTGAATTCATAGATAGTACTATTGGTATTGAATTGAGCTGATTGACTGATTGATCGATGTTTCGGTTTGATTTGAGTTTATTGGTTGAGATCATGAATTGTACTGATTTGCAATAAGGAACTAAGGCAAAGGTAAGTCCTCTGTCTTGTGTGTGCTTAGACAGCCTTTAGGCGTATTTCCTTCCGAGTTGAAGTTTAGGGGATGAACTTGTTCATCATCTCACCCCATCGTGGGCTAACATTTTCAGGTCCTTAGATGGGGAATCCTCCTGAGCATTTTGGCCAGCTGAAGAAGGTCACTGAACAGGTCACTCTGATTCCTCTTCCTAGGGGCCAAGGAGCCTGAGTCTACGAACTCATGAGATCCATTGTCTGGGTTGATGCGAGTTTATCCCAGATGGTACCCCATCAATATAGATGGTGGTATCATTGTGGGCGAGATGGACCCAGAGAAGGTCCCCTACCGAAATCTAAGATCCTTATGTCGGTACTAGAGATTGCTTTTGGCAAAGGTACAGCTGACCCTCCTCGCGGTGCAATGGTAGACCCGAGTTCCCTGGAGCCAGAGACCCTGGAGCCTTCAGTTGAGGGTTCAAATGCTTAGAGGGCTTGTAGCCTTTCTGTTTTGGTAGACCTTTGTGAATAGACTATCATTGTAAATGACCTAGTCTGTGGCACCCCTCGACGGCCCCCGATCCGTTGGGGTCGCCACAGTTCACTTTCCTTTCTCTTACTTGACATGAAGGTCTATCAATCCTGAGGGTTTATATCTTTTAGGTCGGTCCTTGCGCAACTTATATGGCGGAAACGTATCCAACAACTCCATTCCCTATATTCAGAAAACAGTGTACACCAACTAAAAATTTTATATAAGTTAAAGCCGAACACCTTTATTTACATAACTTGATGGACATCATTAGTCGGTACATCAAAATGCCAAGGTTTTCTATACTCAGCTATATTTCAAAAGATGACCGACATCTCTTCCAACAGTCATATGGTTAAAGTCCATCGATCAGTGTCGGGGTCCAAAAGTTCCTTCCTCTGCTGTCCTTCTCCTCGCGGCCATATCCAACCACTCAGTCCATCTGCTGGTGGCGGTGGCGGCAAAGGTATCTTGTCTAGTCTGAAATGTTAATCCCCAAACGGGGTGACTACAACCACTCAGCAGTAAAAGATTCATCAAGCTATATCAAGCATTACTTTCTATATCCAGATTCAAGTATGGTAGACAAAATAGGCAATCCATGAATGAGTATGCATCCAAACCATATAACTCTTCAATGCAATGACTAGAGCATTTCCAACCAATAAGATGCATCGTGTCCAGTCACACAAGTCTCGATCATGGGGCCAAACTGTAATGACACATCCCATTCCATGACATACAATTTATTCCCATAACCAGACCACACTCACACTTAATATAATCGTCCGTTTTATCATTCAAAAGGTTGCATCCTCTAGAGGACCAATGTTTGCATCCTTCTGGGATTCCACAACCAATCCTGGCGTCACGAAGTCCTCCGGCACACACCTCCGGGCATCTCGCATCCCACCTGGCATCACAAGGAATCGCCTGGGCTCGCCATGAAAATGGTTACCCCTGCCTTCCAGAATTACGTACCGACCTACCACCAGGCATCCCCTGGAATTACGCCTCGATATACCACCGGGCATCCCGAAACTCAACGGGAAAAACCTCCGGCATTCAGCCACTTAGGGCCACCGGGCATCCACAAGGCATCGACTCACTTGATCCTTTGGGCATCCTAACTCCCGGGGCATCGTTGACCCGAGGGTCCAACGGCAACAATTTAACATTTTAAATTTACCAGAATCCTTTCCAATGTCAAGAACAATCCATTTTATGCATTAACCATCCAGTCTTAATATTGCACAAATATCCACAACCAGTACCATCATATCACATAACCATTACAAAACACATTCACTTTTAGGACATTTTTGTGATAATTCGAAAATAGAGCAACTCGATTTTATCAGGCACAGTTTTGGGAAATATTTCGAAATAAATACTAAATGAGCTCAAAATATTGTAAAATTTTAATATGTTATCAATGAGACCTAAAGGGACAAGTGTTATGCAGAACACCAAGTCAAATTCCATACGTATCGAGAGTTAAAATTTCAGTATTTCTTGCTACAGTTTCTGTAAAATTCCCAGATTTAACATTTCCGTATAAAAATCATTTCGTCAATTAAATCTCGTCCATTTACACTAAATTTTTTATATGGTGTACCTACAGATGTACTCTGCAACTTTAATTAAGAAAGCGAAGTCAAATTGTGGCTGGAAAGTTACAGAAAAATCAAAAAGTCACCGAGGGTCACACTGTTCTTCACAAAACAGTCCATTAACCTAATGAGAGTTTTTCCTACTCCTTGAATTTCGACCTCCAACATCCACAATCAAATAGTTACGAGTGTATTACACTATAACACAGCCTTATCACTTCCAAAAATCCTCCGTAGTCAGATTTTTAAATTCTTGTTCCATCTCAAATTCGAAATCCACAATGCATGCCCTGTTTTTCCTAGTTTTCTTGATCTAGCTTCATCTTTGATGGTTTTAATTAGTGATGGGCCTAAGTTGGCCCGTCCGCCCATGCTGGGCCCAAAAAGGTCCGGCCCACGGGAATAGGGCCTGTGGAGGGGGTAGGTATAAAAGGAAGGAGAGAGAGAGAGAAGACACCTCTTGGTAGAATTGACGTACGTCTTCTCCTCTCCCGCGCATTCTCTCTCCAAAAAGAAAAAGAAAAACAGTAGGCATTTTTCTTCCCTTCAAGGCGTCATCAAATCGAACAGGGCCAAATCTCTTCCTCTTATCGGCGTCGGTGTCTAATCTGTGGCTAACAAGGTACGCTCGAATCCGTGGTGTGCTTTACGATCGGTGATACGTGTAATTCCCGGGCTTCGTCTTCCGCATTGATTTAGGGACTCGATTTAGTGTCGAAATCGGTTTTCGGGGATCCGTTATTCCCAACATTGGTATCAGAGCCTTAGTTCACGTTTTCCCGACTTGTTTGACGATTTTTTATTGATTTTTCGCAAAAGCAATTCTGCCGTATGGATCGGGGCGAGAAATCCCGACACCCGAGCATTCTTTGGCCATTTTTCTAAGTCTTCGTAAGTCGAAATCGAATTCTGAAGGCACTTGGAGAAAAGGGCTCGTTGAGACGAGTCCGGCGACATGTCGTGCGTCGCCGGACGACGCCGCGCGTGCCCACATGCACGGCCACAAGCCGCTGCGCATGGGCGCCACGCGCCCGAAGCGCTGGCATTGGCCAGCGCGTGCTCCACATACGCCGGCGGCAAACCGGCACGCGCCGGTCAACGGACCGACGCGTGCTGACGTCAGCATGACGTCACCTAACGGTCAGTAACCGTTGGGGTGACGTCATCGATGACGTCAGCAATGACGCCGGTTGGCCGAGCGGTCACCGGCTGGCGACCCGACCCGACCCGACCTGTGCGAGACCCGGCACGTGCGCGGCTCGTGCCGGCTGATGTTTGCGTGACGTCAGCCCGTGCACGCGAGCGGCACATGCAGGTGGTTCACGCGAACCGGCCCGACCGGTCCGGCCGGTCCGACGACTTGGCCGTTGACCGACTGTTGACCGTTGACTTTGACCTTTGACCCGAAAAAAAAGAAAAAAAAAAGGAATTTGTTTCCTTTTCAATTATGTCTGTGTGGGTTAGAGGTAATCCATTTTTTATTCTGCATTTGTTGCATGAATTATGGAAAATTATGTATTTTCCATTTTGTTTATTGTGGATTAGAAGTGATCCATTTTAGTTCTGCATTTGTTGCAGGAACTATGATGCGTTATGCACGGATACCTGCAATCCCAAGAACGAACGAAGGAAGAGCTAGACTGAAAAGGCTGATGAAAGAGTTAGCCGATTATCGGTGGCTTGATGGTGATTTAGTATCACATATGGTCAAGGTCAATCAGATGATACAGGAAATCATCTGGAATGGCTATCTTATGCCGGACTTTGAGAAGGTGCCGGCTTTGATGAACACTCTTCCACCTGAATGGCAAGCAGTGTTAGATCGGCTATGGGAGGTCAACGTGGTCCCGGATTACAGGGGGCTAGTGGAAGCTTTTGTAAAAGAATACTATAGGATTGAGTTGGCCAAAACTTCAACCCTTAGATTGAGCACCACATGACGCAGAGTGAATGCGCCTTGGTGGCGACAAGAGAGCTCTCCAAAAGTTTTTCCATGGTTGGCAAGTGTGCCTTCAGTTTTCTCATATACTTTGACTGATAGATTAGAAGGGACTTTCCCTAATTATTTCTTAGATTAGTTTGAGATGTTTTTGAGTGTTGAATATCTCTTTCTATGTTGATATTTCTTTTTGGATATATTACTTAGTGTAATGAATTGTTGTATTAGTTGAAAGCATTATTATTTTATCGGATGTAAATTATCTATTGCTTTCTGTTATTGCTGGTTGCTGTGGGTAATTAGTTGTGGGTAGTTTAGAAGTTTTTCTAGCTTCATAGAATTGATTTTGCATATGACAATCATATTAATGATAGTTTTAAGTTAGGGTTTTTGGAGGATGATTGGAAACGTAGTGACCTTTCGATTCTAAAACCTTACTTGAAATTATTCATTGATATGATGGGTCTATGGAAATAGGGATGCATAAATGATAGGCATTAATTATTCGTGCATGTATGTCTGATGTGTTCAGATCGATGTTTTCAGCAACTAAGAACGTAATTGCTAATATGAACGGCAACAATTGTGAAATATTGAATATGAAGATTCAATATGTGTTGGAAAAGCAAGAAGCACTAGAAGCTCTTGACCATATTATGGAAGATCTTGAGGATGCTGTGCGCCACCTTGAGCTGGTAGAGGACCGCTTAACGGCATGTGAGCTAAAATTAGATATTAGTAATGCTGGTTCTAGCTCAGAAAAGGGCTTTGAGCTCTAAGCGCAAGCGTATTGATTCGTTCAATATGTGGGAATGCAATGGATCAAGTCCTTATTGCAAAAGATCAAGAGTTAACCAACACAAGAGAGGAAAACGTCCTCAAGTGAAGAAAATGTCAAGGGTGAGATGTTACAACTGTGACAAGAAGGGTCACTATGCTCGCGACTGTTGTGAGCCAAAGAAGGTAAACACCTCTTGTACATTTGAGAACTTTGCTTATGTGTCAAGTTCTACATTATTAGCTGAATCCAATCCTTTGTGGACTGTAGATTCAGGAGCGACAGACCATGTAGCAAAGGATAGATGATCCTTCGTGGAATTCCGATGATACCAACTGGAACTAAGTGGATCTATGTGGGAAACAGCTCCAGAGCTGAAGTTAAAGGGATTGTCACCTGCCAACTGAACATGTGTGGTGGACGCAACTTGTTCCTACATGATGTTCTAAATGCTCTGGAGATTCGTCGAAATTTAAGTGTCTGTTTTGATGTTGGTTAAGCTTGGTTTATGTGTGAACTTCCATAATAGCGATGTAGATTTGTATTTGGATACAAACTACTATAGACGTGGTCACTTTCTGGATGGTTTTATTGTACTGAATGTTGACTATGGTGATGTCAATATATGTTATTCCCTTGTTTCACGTCTCCTACTTCATATGATAATGATGTGAATGTGTGGCATGCTAGACTTGGTCATATTGGCCAACAACATATGAATAGACTAGCCAAAGAGGGCTTGTTGGGCAATATTGAATAAGTCGATTTGTCCATATGTAAGCATTGCCTAGAAGGGAAAACGACAAGGAAACCATTTGGAAAAGGTAAAAGAGCTGACGTTTCTCTGCATTTAATCCATTCGACGTACGTGGTTCAATGAATGTCGAGGGAAGGCATGGGGCTATTTATTTCATCACCTTTATTGATGATTATACTCGATTCGGATATGTCTATTTGATTTCTCACAAATCTGAAGCAATAAGTTGTTTCAAAAGGTTTATGAACCTGGTTGAAAATCAATTAGACAATAAAATAAAAGCATTTAGATCCGATCGAGGTCGATAATATTTATCTTATGAGTTCAGAAAATTATGTCGTGGAAAGGAATAGAAATACAGTTGTCTATTCCATATACTCATCAACAAAATTGTGTTGCAGACAGAAGAAACAGAACCCTACTGGAAATGGTTAGGTCCATGATGGCGTATGCTAACTTACATATCACTTTTTGGAGTGATGCGTTGTTAACTGCTGCTTAATACTTAACCAAGTGCCTTCCAAATCAGTTAGTTCCACTCCATATGAGTTATGGATAGGTAGAAACCGGACTTAAGTTTACTTAAGCCATGGGGTTATGCTGCCTATACTCATATGTCCTCTCACAAGTTTGGGAAATTGAATCCCAGATAAAAGTAGAGTATTTTAATGAGATACTGCGAACACTCGAAATGGTATATGTTCATAGGTGAGCAGGAAAGTGGGAGAATAACTTAATTTTGAATCACAGGATGTCACATTCTTAGTGGATGAATTTCTTAAGAAGGGTGAAATAAGGGAAGATTACTTCCTATTTGAAACCTTGGATCAAGATAATGATATTAATGGAGTTCATCCAAGTGGGAGTAATATGAGAAGTGATGAATTGAATTCAACTCATTCTCAATTACAACCACATGATGAGATGATATCGTTATTATCTAATCCGAGTGGGAGCATAATGGGAAATGATGTGCTAAGTGTACAATCTCCCATATAGCGAACAAGTCGCCAAAGTATTCCCCGTCGACGTTTTGACATTGAAGGGGAAACTTTTATAATTGCTCCACGAGATAAGGATGAGCCAAGAAATATTAATGAGGCTCTGAAATGCCTAGTAAGGAAAAATGGATTTATGCAATGAAAGAGGAGATGGAGTCAATGAAATCAAACCAAGTCTAGGAACTGGTTGATCTTCCAAAAGGGACAGAGAGCTATTGGGAACAAGTGGGTTCTCAAAATAAAGCGAAAGGCTGATGGCTCGATAGAAAGGCATAAGGCTCACCTTGTGGCGAAGGGGTATAATCAACAGGAATATATTGATTATGAAGATACATTTTCTCCTGTAGTGAGATTTACCTCAATTCGCATTATTCTGGCAATAGTGGCTAGTATGGATCTTGAGTTACATCAAATGGATGTAAAGACTGCCCTCCTCAATGGAGAATTAAAGGAAGGAACATATATGGAACAACCTGCTGGTTTCATAGTGAAAGGCCAAGAAGAAAAGGTATGTCGACTTTTAGGGGTCGATATATGGCCTTAAGCAGTCGTCAAGACAATGGTATATACGTTTTCATAATGCCATAATGGCATATGACTTTACAATGATAGATGAGGATCATTGTGTATATATCAAAAGATCCAATGATCAATTTGTGATCATATCATTATATGTTGATGATATATTAATTGCCGGAAGTAATATGGAGCTTGTCAATACTGTCAAAAGTTGGTTGTCTTCCAATTTTGAATTGAAGGATATGGGATTGTAAACCCATTGACACTCCTATTGCAAAAGGTGAAGGATTGAGCCATAAACTGTGTCCAAGGACTCCACAAGAGAAGGAACAAATGAAACATGTTCCTTATGCTAGTGCTGTTGGGAGCTTGATGTACGCTATGATGTGTACAAGACCTGACATATGTTATGCCGTTGGAATGGTGAGTAGATACCAATCCAATCCAGGTCAAGCACGTTGGAAAGCCGTTAAGAGAATACTGAGGTATCTAAAGGGGACTGCTGATTATACGTTGAGTTATTATGGAAAGGATCTGCGACTCTAAGGCTATTCTGATGTTGATTGGAGAGGAGATGTAAATGAAAGAAAATCTACCTTTGGGTTTGTTTTCTTACCGAATAATTGCACCATATGTTGGAGCAGTAAGAAACAAAAGTGTATAGCCTTGTCCATGATGGAAACTGAGTTCGTGGCATTATCAGTAGTAGTATAAGAAGATGTTTGGCTTAAGAGATTATTGGATCATTTAGGTGTTATTGGAAGTGCTGCAGATTCATTGTTGGTTAACTGTGATAGCCAAGCAGCAAAAGCGTACACCAAAGATCTAAATTATCATGGCAAGACCAAACATATAGATACAAAGTATAATTTTGTCAAAGATATGATTGCACGAAAAGATGTGAACTTGGAGTACATACTACGCATAGAATGGTAGCAGATCCTATGGAAAAGCCAATACCTAGAGATGTGTTTTGTGGCCATATGAAATCTCTAGGATTGCGTAGAGGCTAATGTACTGAATACTGTAATTTCCCTAAGTGTTCACATTTGATGAATTTGTGTATTCATCATTAATGCCTATGAATCTTTGTTTGATCTTTATGCATCTTAATGCTCAGTGCATTACTTTAAGTTGAGAAAGTATGTCGGACAGATATAAGATTAGCCCACTCACACGGGTAATCGCCTCTATTTACTGTGTGATAAATAGAGATGAGATTGTTTTTAAGCTTATTATCTAGGTGATAATCGAGAGCTCAAGCTTAAAACATGTATGTCGCCTTAACTATGTCCGAAAGTAAAATACCCCACATATTTTACTTTATCTGTCTATGGTGCCAGATGTGAGTTCTGATGAATTTTGTGAATGAGTAGATACGTGAACTCAAGTTAGACATTGGGTATGTCTGAACTATCATCTATACGCTATTGAAGGTGTAGACATACGCTCCATGGGAAAGGAGTTATTACCGTAATACGTATTTCATACTACGTATGCATAAGACGACCAATAAGAGTGGCAAAAGTTTGATCTCAACTTTTATGTCGTGTGAGACTCTTGAGGAAAAGAGTTCCTCAATTCATTAGTCCCCTCATGACTCTTACTTATTCTCAAGATTTCTATTTAGTGTTTGCTATCTTAGGATGTTGCCAATGGTCATAGGTTGATTCAATCTAATGGAACATTTCTAGAAAAGCAAGCTGAACTGAAATTGAGAGTTTGAAGGGAAGAGGAAGATCGATTTTGGAGAATCACATTGTAGTTTTGTATTCACCGGTTAACCAATTATGACTGTCTTTGTAATAATCATAATTGTGAATACAATATATATATCATTGTTTAAAAGAGATTAAGAGAGATATAAATGTGATCGATCGATCTAGGGTACTACATACTAAATCTACTTGGAGTATGATGCCCATTATGAGCTGCTGTATATTCCTAACAGATGTATAGCAACGAGCTCTCAAAGTATGCTGGTCGCACGGATTATTCACCGGTATGAATGTTGAAGAGAGGTAAAGAGAATTATGTTCGGCCCACCATGTGCGAGTGGGAGATGATGGTTTTAATTAGTGATGGGCCTAAGTTGGCCCGTCCGCCCATGCTGGGCCCAAAAAGGCCCGGCCCATGGGAATAGGGCCCGTGGAGGGGGAAGGTATAAAAGGGAGGAGAGAGAGAGAGAAGGCACCTCTTGGTAGAATTGACGTACGTCTTCTCCTCTCCCGCGCATTCTCTCTCCAAAAAGAAAAAGAAAAACAGTAGGCGTTTTTCTTCCCTTCAATGCGTCATCAGATCGAACAGGGTCAAATCTCTTCCTCTTATCGGCGTCGGTGTCTAATCTGTGGCTAACAAGGTACGCTCGAATCCGTGGTGTGCTTTACGATCGGTGACATGTGTAATTCCCGGGCTTCGTCTTCCGCATTGATTTAGGGACTCGATTTGGTGTCGAATCCGGTTTTCGGGGACCCGTTATTCCCAACAATCTTACATGTCCAAAATCCAACATGCAGCTCTAAAATTTCACCTTTCTCACATCCACCAATTCTTAGCTAGATAAAACAGCAAGAAAAACATAGATTGAAGAACTTCTACTTGCCTTAAACCTCTCTACTCGATCACTGGCCAAAAACAGGGGTTTTGGGAGGGTCTCGGCTTCGCTCGACGGCGATGGGGATCGGCGGCGTCGACGGCGGCAACTCGAGCATAGGCACGGGCGGTCTCTTCTTCCTCACACCGTGCACTCACTCACTGCTCGCATCTCTCTCTCTCACTTGCTCACTCGCTCGTTCTCTCTCGGTCGCACTCTCTCTCTTGCTTCAACCGAAAGCTTTCGGTTTTATTTAGTTAATTGTTTTGTTTATTTTGCATGCAGGTGACAAGTGTTCTCATGAGAAGGACAAGTGGAAGATGCATGGACAAGTGGCTTCAAATAATGAACAAGTGGAGGCAATTCAAAGACAAGTGTTGAATGGCATCCCCTTCTCGCGAGCCCTCTCTCTCTGTCCGAATTCTTGTCTCTCTTGTTAGTACAAGTGAGCTGATTAGTCGCTGGTTTTTCACCAAAACCAGTCAACTAAGAGAACATTTTTCCATGGTTTGGCTGCATGAAGGGCAGCTGGATCCGTACGTGTCCAGCATGCTTCTCTTCCTTCGACACCTTGCTCCTCTCTTGCAACGTGTCTTCAGCCATTTAACTAATTCTTTTCTTAATCCCAATTTGCTGGCCGACTGTGAGAAAGCAACGTGGCATCAATGGTCAGAAATTTTCCTCTCGTAGTTGACTAGGGTGTCGACCAAATGGAGAGAGGTTGGGGCAGCTTTGGGCACGGACGATTCGTCCTTTTCCGCATGGGTGTGCATGTCCCTCATGCACGGCTGAATTCTATTTCTTCGGTTCAGAATTTTAATTAATAGAAGTCCAAAATTTCCCTCTCATTTCATATACATTTTGGTGGTACAATTGTGTAGCGTGATCAAAGCAAAATGCACAACTCAATAAGGTTGAATGTAGTATTAACGATGACGAACCACAATAGTAGCTTCGTCAATCCATGACGTTTCATCATCATTTTTTTTTCTAGGATCGGCAAAATATGGGTGAGATTGGTCTCACTAATAACCTTATGTAAAGAGGCTTTTGACAATACTCTAGTCTATCCCATAATCGGACTATTTTCTAAACGTGAGGTATCGGTCCATTAATGAAATAAAACGGTGTTCACACATGATGCCAACGACACCATTTGACTGTACTTCCATAATCAGTCACGGTCATCGTATATCCGAGGGTTGTCGAAATTCTCGGGTGCCACAATTCTCCCCTCCTTAGAGAATTTCGTCCTAGAAATTCGACATTACCTATGTCTCTTTAAACAAGTGAGGGTTTCTTTCCCTCATCTCATTTTCACTTTCCCATGTGGCTTCCTCCACATCATGATGTCGCCATAATATCTTAACCAAAGGAATTTTCTTGGTCCTAAGAATTTGCTCTTTTCAATCCAGTACTTGCACAGGCTCTTTAATGAATCTCACTTCCTTATCCACTTTGATGGCTTCATGATCGAGTATATGTCCTGGATCGGGATGATACTTCCTTAGCATCAATACATGGAATACGTCATGCAAGTTCTCTAGCTTAGGAGGTTAAGCTAATCGATAGGCTACATCCCCATTCCTTTCTAATATCTCAAAAGGTCCAACAAACCTAGGGCTTAACTTACCCTTCATCCCAAATCAAGATATCCATTTTTATTGGAGATACTTTAAGGAATACATGGTCTCCCACTCTAAACTCTAAAGGTCTTCTACGTTTATCTGCGTAGTCTTTCCTATCGACTTTAGGGCGTTTTAAGTCTTTTTCTGAGGATCTCTACGGCCTCTGTGGTAACTCGTACCAACTCAGGTCCTATCAGTTTTCTTTCACCTACTTCATTCCAACAGACAAGGGTCCTACATCTTCTCCCATATGAGGCTTCATAGGGAGCCATGCATATACTTTTCTAAAAACTATTGTTATAGGCGAATTCCACTAAATGCAATCTTTCATCCCAGTTTCCTTTAAAATCAATTACACAGGCTCCTAACATGTCCTCTAATATCTTAATCACTCTTTAGTCCCTAAGGCGGTTTGAAGACTTCGCCAAATGTTGGAAGTAAATCCTGGATCTCGATCAAATGTGATTGTTACAGGAATACCATGTAAGCGTACCACTTGGCTTACACATATATCAACAGATTTACTCATCGGATAGTCTACGCGAACTGCTAGGAAATGGGCAGACTTAGTCAAGCAATCCACTATTACCTAGATAGAGTCGTGGCCACTTGATGTCCTTGGTAATCCTTGCACAAAATCCATCGTCACATGTTCCCATTTCCACTCTGGTATATCTAACGGTCTCAATTGAACACACCATTTAACCAAATTATTCCTATACATTTGTCATTATCAATTCAAGCCTAGAACCATCAAAATCGACACCACCAATAACTTGTCTGGTACAGTCCAACAGAGACATTCACTACGCCTTCACTGCAACATGAATTCAAGCCTAAAATATAGCACCATTCATTCGGTTCAAATATCGATAGTCCACCAAGACTTGTTCAATTCAAAGATCAACAATCCACCAAGATAAGAACTCGTCTAGTTTTCATCGAGTATATCTCACGTCTCACCCTAAAGGATTATCACTTGGACTAATCACTCATCAAATCCACAACTTGAACTTTCACCATTTCACCTTGGAAAGACTATAACCACAATTGATCATATCCACTAATTCCACATAACCTTTTCAAACTGAGATCATCACCAAAATTAAAAGTCGACCACCGTCGATTAAACTTATTATTCCGACATATAAACCACAAGTAATTTCATGTCTCATATGACCACTCAAACTCATGACTTCCAAGATCATTCTATACATACTAAATGCTTCCATGTAATGCATCAAGACTTCCAATGAGATCCTCTAATAGGAAGTCACTACTTAGCTCAAATGATCATAACTTAATCCTCAAATTTGTAACTCGCTCTCCATAATTCACTTCTTAAGCTTTGTTTGCAGCACTATGCTTAGATGATGCGCATGTTCTTCGGGTCCTTTAGAATATATCAGGATATCATCAAATGAAGACAACCACAAGTTGATCCAAATAAGGCTTAAATATCCTATTCATTAAATCCATGAATGCAGCTAAGGCATTTGTCAATCCAAATAGCATAACTAGAAACTCATAGTGTCCATAGCGAGTCCTAAATACAGTCTTAGGGATGTCTTCTTTCTTAATCCTTAACTGATATCCTAATCTCAAGTCAATTTTAGAAAAGACCGAACTTCCTTGCAGTTGGTCAAATAGGTCATCTAATTCAATTGCTTGTAGTTAATGCACAAACGCATCGACCCATCCTTCTTTTTCACAAACAAGAGTTCTACAAGCTTAACCATGCTTCCGTTGTGCCACTCCGATAGAATTATCCCAAAAACACTGCCCATTCTAGTATGATACATAGTTCGATCCACTCCTGCCCCCTTTTGCCATCCTAGAAGCCTGCCAGGAGTTGCTCCTTGCTCAAGTCCTCTGACCTCGGCGTCCACTCCCCGCCCTCATCAAACCGGGTCCTTACAGGTACACCAGCTTTCGCCTGGTTCGAACTCGAACTACACATCCACTAGAGGGTCTCGTTTCAATAAGGACTAACTTACAAAGATATTATCCACTAAGCCTATCCCATACGAAGTCTCACGGTTTTATTCTTGGCGCATGTGTAGTCACTATCTCAGGAGATCATCCATCCTAGTCCATTGTTTACAGAGCTAGTCCATTCATATGATGAGGTCAAAGTTATACATAATTATCACTACCAAGTCCATCTCTAGATCTTGTTCCCTTAGGGTTATCTCACGCTTCTTACATACTAACATGGACAACACCATATTCTTCAGTGGTGTGGAAATACGAAGAGGCATATCTAAAGATTTGTTCCTATTTCTAACAATCATCTATATTTTTCAAACACAAATGAATGCGTGTCACTCATGTCAAATATTGTATATACCTTCTTATCATCTATAGAAATTGTACCTGAGATAACATTTTCGGAAGCTTTCGCTTCCTCTTGGGTTACCGCGTACACCGTCCTTGTGCTGGTGGTCTCTATGGATTCCTTGGTGGATTTGGTCCAGCAGTACGTTGTTGCACTTATCGCACCGAGTTGACATTCGGCTACGACCCATCACGTGGACAATTTCTCTTAAAGTATCCTATTTGCCCACATCCATTACATCTTAGTTGACTATTACAAGTTCCTAGCCCATGTTGTCTACCACACCTCTGGCAAAAATTACCCTGGTAGGGTGCTTTCCCAAAAGTTGGGCCACTCCAAGCTCTTCTAAAATTTCCAAAGTTAATTTTTTTCTTAGATTCCCAAGGCTGTCCTTGACCAGGATAGGGCCTCTTACCTCGTTTGACAATACTAAAGGTCGACTGCTTTCCAGATTCTGATTGTTTCCTCATTAACTCCTCTTCCACCAACTGTGCCCTTTCATAAATCTCTTTATAACCCCTTATATTCAGAGGCACTGGTTGTTTTCTAATATCAGTCCTTAATCCTCTCTGGAATCTCTTAGCCTTTTCCTCTCGATCCTCAACCAACCTAGGAGCATACTTAGACAATTTAGAAAATTTTGCCTCATACTGGTCTACTGTCAGCTCCCTTTGTTCCAACTGAACAAATTCAGTGATCTTCCAATCCTTGACACAATCAGAGAAATGTTTTCTATTGAAAGCTCTAACAAACTCATCCCAGTTTATATTAGTACTTGGTGGAAAGATCGTGTCTCTTGAAGCTCTCCACCAAAACTTTGCATTTGTCTCCAGTTGGTACTCTACCAAGGTTACCTTTTCAGCATCGCTATAGTTCAACAACCAGAAAATATGTTCCATTCCATAAATCCATTGCTCCGCCTCCTCAGGACTTCCGATTCCATTAAACTTACGTGGTTTCAACTTCAGGAATTGTTCCACCAGTCTTTGAGGGCGACATTCTGTTCCAGGTTGTTGCTATGCTTGCCTTTCCATCAAATTTCCTATATTGGCCAATGCTTGTAGGATATCTTCCATTCGAGGTTTTGCCCTTGTAGCAGAGGCTTCAACCCTCGATGGATGAGAACTTCCAGCTCATACCATGATTTTCCTGCAGTTTCCAAACATTTGCCTCACGAATAATCTGTGACTCAATGTCTCCATTTAAAAGCAACTAGAACTATATATAAGTAACATAAACATGTTACTGGCACCTAAAAGCAACGCATAATAAACTACTAGGGATCTACGAGTGAATACCCATCACCCGTTGTTCAAAGTCAGTCAACTATCCTAGTTAGTATCCTATGGTGTGCACTGTCATCATATTCCTCAATTTCCAAATGAGGCTCCTTATCACTCCACATATAACCATAGCTCTGATACCAATAGATGTGGCACCCCTCGATGGCCCCCGATCCGTTGGGGTCGCCACAGTTCTCTTACCTTTCTCTTACTTGACCTGAAACGTCTATCAATCCTGGGGGTTTATATCTTTTAGGTCGGTCCCTGCGCAACTTATATGGTGGAAACATATCCAACAACTCCCTTCCCTATATTCAGAAAACAATGTACACCAACTAAACATTTTATAAGTTAAAGCCGAACACCTTTATTTACATAACTTGATGGACATCATTAGTCGATACATCAAAATGCCAAGCTTTTCTATACTCGACTATATTTCAAAAGATGACCCACATCTCTTCCAACAGTCATATGCTTAAAGTCCATCGATCAATGTCGGCGTCCAAAAGTCCCTTCCTCTACTGTTCTTCTCCTCGCGGCCATATCCAACCACTCGGTCCATCTGCTGGTGGCGGTGGCGGCAGAGGTATCTTGTCTAGTCTGAAATGTTAGTCCCCAAACGGGGTGAGTACAACCACTCAGCAGCAAAAGATTCATCAAGCTATATCAAGCATTACTATTTATATCCAGTATGATAGACAAAATAGGCAATCCATGAATGAGTATGCATCCAAACCATATAACTCTTCAATGCAATGACTAGTGCATTTCCAACCAATAAGATGCATCGTGTCTAGTCACACAAGTCCCGATCATGGGGCCAAATTGTAATGACACGTCCCATTCCATGCCATACAATTTAGTCCCATAACCAGACCACACTCACACTTAATATAATCGTCTCTTTTCTCATTCAAAAGGTTTCATCCCCCAGAGGACCAATGTTTGCATCCTTCTGGGATTCCGCACCCAATCCTGGCGTCATGAAGTCCTCCGGCACACACTCCGGGCATCTCGCATCCCACCTGGCATCATGAGGAATCACCTGGGGCTCGCCATGAAAATGGTTACCCCTGCCTTCCGGAATTACGTACCGACGTACCACTGGCATCCCCTAGAATTATGTACCGATATACCACCGGGCATCCCGAAACTCCCGGGGAAAAACCTCTAGCATTCAGCCACTTAGGGCCACCGGGCATCCACAAGGCATCGACTCACTCGATCCTTTGGGCATCTCGACTCTCGGGGCATCGTTGACCCGAGGGTCCAACGGCAACAATTTAACATTTTAAATTTACCGGAATCCTTTCCAATGTCAAGAACAATCCATTTCATGCATTCACTATCCAGTCTTAATATTGCACAAATATCCACAACCAGTACCATCATATCACATAACCATTACAAAACACATTCACTTTTAGGACATTTTTGTGATAATTCGAAAATATAGCAACTTGATTTTATCATGCACAGTTTTGGTAAATATTTCGAAATAAATACTAATTAAGCTAAAAAAATTGTGAAATTTTAATATGTTACAATGAGACCTAATGGGACAAGTTTCATGAAGAATACCAAGTCAAATTCCATACGTATCGAGAGTAAAAACTTCAGTATTTCTTGCTACAGTTTCTGTAAAATTTCCAGATTTAACATTTCCGTATACAAATCATTTCGTCAATTAAATCTCGTCCATTTACCCTACATTTTTGGTATGTGTACCTACGGATGTACTCTCCAACTTTCAATAAGAATTCGAAGTCAAATTGTGGCTAGAATGTTACAGAAAAATCAAAAAGTCACCGAGGGTCACACTGTTCTTCACAAAACAGTCCATTAACCTAATGAGAGTTTTTCCTACTCCTTAAATTTCGACCTCCAACATCCACAATCAAATAGTTACGAGTGTATTACACTATAACACAGCCTTATCACTTCCAAAAATCCTCCATAGTCAGATTTTTAAATTCTTGTTCCATCTGAAATTCGAAATCCACAATGCATGCCCTGTTTTTCCTAGTTTTCTTGATCTAGCTTCATCTTAAATGTCCAAAATCCAACATGCAGCTCTAAAATTTCACCTTTCTCACATCCACCAACTCTTAGCTAGATAAAACAGCAAGCAAAACATAGATTGAAGAACTTCTACTTGCCTTAAACCTCTCTACTCGATCGCTGGCCAAAAACAGGGGTTTTGGGAGGGTCTCGGCTTCGCTCGACGGCGATGGGGATCGGCGGCGTCGACGGCGGCAACTCGAGCACAGGCACGGGCGGTCTCTTCTTCCTCACACCGTGCACTCACTCACTGCTCGCATCTCTCTCTCTCACTTGCTCGCTCGCTCATTCTCTCTCGATCGCACTCTCTCTCTTGCTTCAACCGAAAGCTTTCGGTTTTCTTTAGTTAATTGTTTTGTTTATTTTGCATGCAGGTGACAAGTGTTCTCATGGGAAGGACAAGTGGAAGATGCATGGACAAGTGGCTTCAAATAATGAACAAGTGGAGGAAATTCAAAGACAAGTGTTGAATGGCATCCCCTTCTCGCGAGCCCTCTCTCTCTGTCCGAATTCTTTTCTCTCTTGTTAGTACAAGTGAGTTGATTAGTCGCTGGTTTTTCACCAAAACCAGCCAACAAAGAGAACATTTTTCCATGGTTTGGCAGCATGAAGGGCAGCTGGATCTGTACGTGTCCACCATGCTTCTCTTCCTTCGACACCTTGCTCCTCTCTTGCAACGTGTCTTCAGCCATTTAACTAATTCTTTTCTTAATCCCAATTTGCTGGCTGACCGCGAGAAAGCAACGTGGCATCAATGGTCAGAAATTTTCCTCTCGTAGTTGACTAGGGTGTCGACCAAATGGAGAGAGGTTGGGGCAGCTTTGCGCGCGGACGATTCCTCCTTTTACGCATGGGTGTGCATGTCCCTCATGCACGGCTGAATTCTATTTCTTCAGCTCAGAATTGTAATTAATAGAAGTCCGAAATTTCCCTCTCATTTCGTATATATTTTGGTGGTACAATTGTGTAGCGTCATCAAAGCAATTTGCACAACTCAATAAGGTTGAATGTAGTATTAACGATGACGAATCTCAATAGTAGCTTCGTCAATCCATGACGTTTCATCATCATTTTTTTCTAGGATTGGCAAAATATGGGTGAGATTGGTCTCACTAATAACCTTATGTAAAGAGGCTTTTGTGACACCCCGAACCCTTCGCAAGTCGTCACCAGCGCCAATGTTACACCTTATCACCTTTCTACTTTGAAGAAGTGTCCTAATTTGCAGACACTTTTTTTTTTTTTTAAACAATACGGTCCCAGCACGACTCATTATGCGGAAGCAAATTAAAACATCACCGTCTCTCCCCCTACCAACCATGATACAAATACACACCACTAATCACCATAATTTTATAAACAAGCCACGGCACTTTATTTACATATATATTTTCAAGATGGGATTTCTCTTGGGTCGGTACATCAAAAGGAAAAAGCTAGGACTCAGCCACGTCTAGCCTAAAACCTCAAAAGAAACCTCGACCCTCAACATCACACGTGCAACAACCCCCATCATAAGTGTCGGCTATCTATCCCCAAAAAGAAACAGCTCCTACTCGTCACGTGCAGGTCTCACACCCAACCCGGTGCATTAGGCGGTGGCGGCGGCAACATCCCTCGCATAGCTCCATCCCGACGAACATGTATGGATATAAACTCCTGAATAACGGGACCCCCAGCCAGGCCCAGGTCATACATCACTAGACAATGTACTCGGATAAAAGTCAGTCCGGGAACAGAGGGACAATCTATCTCAACACACTCGACCTCTACATCGGATGGTATCCCGTAAAATGTACCCCGCGTGATGGCAGGAAGCGGCATACTGGCTAATATGAAATGTTATCCCCAAAAGGGGTGAGTACAACCACTCAGCAGATAGGGAAATCCAATAACAACTCAATGCATCAGGCAAATTACACATGCATTGCAAGCATTACTTACCTTGAAGCTAGGCACACACTATCATGCATCATCATATCACATCACATATCATCATCATCATCATCATCATCATGCATATCATATCATGGGTGATCATCATATCACATCACATATCATCATCATCATCATCATCATGCATATCATCATGCATGTCATATCATGGGTGATCATCATATCACATCACATATCATCATCATTATCATCATCATGCATATCATCATGCATATCATATCATGGGTGATCATCATATCACATCACATATCATCATCATCATCATCATCATGCATATCATATCATGGGTGATCATCATATCACATCACATATCATCATCATCATCATCATCATTATCATATCATGTGTTAATTTTGATCTTTTATCTTTAAATTTGATCACCACATCACCCACTTCTCATATCATCAATTTCATCATCCCTTCGGGCAAAGACCTCCGACAGGGTTCCCAGCATTCCAGCCATCCCATGGCCACCGGGCTTCCGGCCCCCCACATTCCGGGCATCTCGCATCTCAACTAGCATCACGAGGCATTCCCTTCGGGCAGAAACCTCCGACAGGGCTTCCGGCCTTTACCCTTCTAGCCAGGCATCTCGCACCCCAATCCTAGCATCGCGAGGCATTCCCTTCGGGCAGAAACCTCCGACAGGGCTTCCGGCCCCCCACATTCCGAGCATCCTGAATCTCCCAGGGAATTTCAGCAATGTATCTCTATACATTCCGAGCATCATCCGCCATCACAACCATCTCCTCATTTACCATCATCCACGTTCACCAATATTTTATTCACATTTTAACATGGCACATGGCATGATATCAAACAAATCATACTAGGCATGACATTCACACATCAATTGCCATACATATGCCAAGACCTTATTCACATGTGCATCTCAATTCATTATTATAGACATATCAAGACTTTATCACATGTGCATCTCAATTCAATATCATAAACATATCAAGACTTTATCACATGTCCATCGCAATTCAATATCATAGACATGTCAAGACTTTATCACACGTGGATCTCAATTCAATATCATAGACATATCAAAGCTTTATTACACATGCAACATGAATTAATTAAATGGAAACTATGGCCAACGAAATAATTCCTTTTTTATTTATTTATTTATTTATTTATTTAAATAACTATAAACTCCCAAAATTATCAAAATTCAAGAAATTATTAGACAAACCCATAGGATGATAATTACTTGCCAAATTCATGGCCAAATTGAATTTTTATAAAATTTCATAATTTTCCAAAACGTCCTCTGCTTCTCGGATGAAACCAGAATGCACGGTTTCCGAATAAATTCGATTAAAATATCCATATGGCCTCCAAAAATGACAAACTTTTACAGAGTGATATCCAAGACATTTTTACACAACTTTCATGAAGAACTCCAAGCCAGATTGTTTTATATTATTTTTTACAAACTCACCAAGCTTCTGGATCCATTACCGCATCGTCCAGTGAACACATCTCTGAAATATTGAGATTTAACCTACCTATTATCTTTCGTTTCCTCTGAAATTTGGATATGTTATACATAAAGGTATCCTATACTAGTTTTATGAAGAGATCCAAGTCAAATAACCAAAGTATAGTCATCATTTAGGTCCTTGAAGTCTCGGGTATCTCAAAATACATCACCAGAAAGATATTCTTCAAGATCTAGTCTATTCAATAGGCTATACTTGTTCATTTCACTTCAAATTTTTAGTATGTTGTATTTTAAGATGTCTCCTACAAATTTCATGAAGAAATCGAAGTGAGATTCTCAACAAAAACCAACATGCAACCATGAATCCAACAAGAGGTCAGTAAAAACTTTCCAGATCTGAGGTCTCCGTATAACAAGACTTTAACCCCCCAAATCTCCATCATTTTTCACGAAATTTCCGTATGTTATAGTACAAGATGTTAGATACAACTTTCATGAGGACATCGAAGCCAAAATCGGACTCCAAACACACAGGCAAGCTCAAACAAGTTTCGGACTCACACAACCCAAGCAAGAACAGTCACATGGCTTAAGAACAAGCCAACCTTACCTCGGTTTTTCTCACTTAAAACACTCAAAATCTAACAAAAAAACAAACATACAACCATGCAAGAGAATTTAGAGGACTCCACTTGCCTCTAAGATGAACAAACGACGGCGTACGGCAGCGTACACGGTGAACGGATGGCGGGACACGGCGGCTCCTCCTCGGCTCCGCCTCCTCTCCCTCTCGGTCTCTCCCTCTCTCTCGCGATTTCTCTCTCTCTCACCCTCTCTCTTGGCTGAATGAAGCAAAAACCGGTCACTCTCCTTTCTCTCTCTCTTTTTATATCCCCTAAAGCTCATGATTAGCAATCATGAGATTGCCTCACCAATGGCCAATGCATGGCCTTCCTTCATGCCACTTGTCACATTGGTTTTTGAATGGAGCTTGGGCCATCCGGCCACTCCTTCCTTTGGGCCTTAATGGGCCGGTCGAACTCCCTCTTGGGCCGACTAGCTTGGCCCATCAAGCTTAGGCCAAATGGGTTTAAGGCCCATTCGAAACTAAACCTCTTTTTCCTTTTTTTTTTTTTTTTTTTTTGAATTCCTTTCTATAATTATTTCCAAATTCAAATTTTATCTTGGCCAAAGTCTTGGGACATTTTATTTATTGAAATTTAAGTTTTTAAAGTACATGGCCAAGCATAAATTATTAATCTATCAAATTTAAATTTCCACAATCATATGCACAAATCATCAAATTAAAAGACTAATGGCTAAAACATAAGCCATGGAAATTTTTGTCACCTAATTAGGAACTTTAACACACCTTATGGCTTGGCTTTGAATTTTGGGATGTCACAATTCTCCCCCTCCTTAGAGAATTTCGTCCTCGAAATTCAAACACCACTCGCGTCTTCTTGAAATAAATAGGGATACTTTTCCTTCATCGATCCTCACTTTCCCATGTGGCTTCCTCCATATCATGATGTCGCCATAATACCTTAACCAATGGGATTTTCTTAGTTCTAAGAATTTGTTCCTTTCGATCCAATATCTGCATAGGCTCTTCAATGTACCTTACTTTCTCATCCATTTTGATGGCTTCATGATCGAGTATGTGACCAGGATTCGGCTGGTACTTCCTCAACATCGATACATGAAACACATCGTGCAGATTCCCTAACTTAGGAGGTAACGCTAAACGATAAGCTACATCCCATATCCTCTCAAGAATTTCAAAAGGTCCAACAAATCTAGGGCTTAACTTACCCTTCTTCCCGAATCGAGATATTCCTTTCATTGGAGATACCTTAAGGAATACATGGTCTCCTACACTAAATTCCAAAGGTCTTCTACGCCTATCTGCGTAGCCTTTCTGTCTACTCTGAGCTGCTCTAAGTCTTTCTCTGATAACTTCAACAGCCTCAGTGGTAACTTGTACCAGTTCAGGTCCTGTCAATTTCCTTTCTCCTACCTCACTCCAACAGACAGGAGTCCTACATCTCCTTCCATATAATGCCTCATAAGGTGCCATGCCTATACTTTTCTGAAAACTATTATTATAGGCAAACTCTACCAAATGCAACCTTTCATCCCAATTTCCTTTGAAATCGATTGCACAAGCCCTTAACATATCCTCTAATATCTGGATTACTCTTTCTGATTGACCATCTGTCTGAGGATGAAAAGCAGTACTAAACTGAACCTTAGATCCTAATGCAACTTGAAGACTTTTCCAAAAATTCGAAGTAAACCTCGAATCTCGATCTAAAGTAATAGTCATTGGAACACCATGTAAGCGTACAACTTGACTTACATACATGTCCGCATACTTATCCATTGGGTAGTCCATGCGAATCGCTAAGAAATGAACCGACTTCGTCAAACGATCCACTATCACCCAAATTGAATCATGACTCCTTGATGTCCTTGGCAATCCTTGCACAAAGACCAACGTTATATGTTCTCATTTCCATTCTGGAATGTCTAATGGTCTCAAAAGTCCTGCGGGTTTACGATGCTCCGCTTTTACTTGCTGACATGTCAAACATTGAGATACGTACTTAGCCGTATCTGCCTTCATACCATTCCACCAAAATTGCTGACGTAAATTTATGTACATCTTTGTACTACCTGGGTGGATACTATAATTACTCTTGTGTGCCTCCGACAGAATTTCCTTCCTCAATTCCTCATTGTCGGGAACACAAAGTCGTCCTTGACATCTTACTATTCCATCATCAGAGATCTGAAATTCTGATATTTTTCCTAAAGATACAACATCTTTCACTTTCAAAATCTCTGGGTCAGATTCTTGCAGGATTTTAATTCTCTGGATAATCTCCGGCTCAATCCTTAATGCACTAAGCATGCCAGTAAGACAATCCATTTCCAATTTAAATTCTGAATTTGCCACAGATTCCAACAATTCCCATTCTCCCATCCTCAAACTAGCTATTTCCATAGTCGACTTTCGACTAAGAGCATCTGCTACTCTATTCGCTTTTCCTGGATGATATCTTATCTCACAATCATAATCCTTCAACAACTCCATCCACCTCCTTTGTCTCATGTTCAACTCCTTTTGTGAGAACATATACTTCAAACTTTTATGATCCGTATAAATCTCAAACTTTTCCCCATACAAATAGTGTCTCCATATTTTCAAGGCAAACACTATAGCCGCTAGCTCTAAATCATGCGTCGGATAATTCAGCTCATGGGGTTTCAATTGTCTGGATGCATAGGCTACTACCTTGCCATGCTGCATCAACACACATCCTAGTCCTTTGTAAGATGCATCACTATACACTGTGAAACCATCAGGTCCAGTAGGTATAGTCAGAATTGGAGTCGAAGTCAATTTCCTTTTGAGCTCTTGGAAACTCCTTTCACATTCTCCATTTCATTCAAACTTCACATTCTTTCGGGTCAATTTGGTTAGAGGTCCTGCTAGTCGCGAAAATCCTTCAATGAACCTCCTATAATAACCAGCAGTCCTAAGAAACTTCGTATTTCAGTAAGTCTCGTCGGTCTCGGCCAATTCACTACCATTTCAACTTTTGCCGGGTCTACTGCAATTCCTTTTCCTGACACCACATGTCCTAGAAATATTATATGGTCCAACCAGAATTCACACTTACTAAACTTAGCATACAACTTATGCTCTCTCAGAGTCTGCAAAACTATTCTCAAATGCTGCTCATGCTCTTTAGACCCTTTTAATATACCAGAATATCATCAATAAAAACAATCACAAACTGGTCTAAATAAGGCTGAAATATTCTATTCATCAAATCCATAAACGCGGCAGGTGCATTAGTCAATCCAAATGGCATAACAAGGAACTCATAGTGTCCATAACGAGTTCTAAACGCAGTCTTAGGAATGTCCTCCTTCTTAATTCTCAACTGATGGTATCCCGACCTCAAGTCAATCTTAGAGAAGACTGAACTTCCCTGGAGTTGGTCAAATAGTCATCAATTCTAGGCAAAGGATACTTATTCTTAATGGTCACCTGATTCAACTGCCTATAGTCAATACATAAGCGCATCGATCCATCTTTCTTTTTCACAAACAAGACCGGTGCACCCCAAGGTGAAGCACTTGGTCTAATGAATCCTTTGTCAAGCAATTCTTGCAGTTGCACTTTCAACTCCTTCAATTCAACTAAGACCATCCTATATGGGGCTTTTGATATTGGTTCCGTTCCAGGCTTTAATTCAATTTCAAATTCAATTTTCCGCTCTGGCGGCAATCCAGGCAATTCCTCAGGAAATACATCTTGAAATTCGTTAACTACACGAACTTCTTCAAGATTAGGCTCCTCCCTTGCATAATCTCTAACTATGGCTAGGTACCCTTGACATCCTTTGTCAAGTAACTCACAGGCTTCTACTGCCAAAATAAGTGCTACAGGAAAACGGGTCTGACCTCCTAAAAATTCACAACTAGACTGATCAGGTAAAACGAATTGAACCACTTTTCTATAACAATCAATTCTACCCCGATACTTACGAAGCCAGTCCATTCCTATAATAACGTCAAAATCATACATAGCCATTACAACTAAATCTATTTCCATATCCTTTCCTCCCATTGATATCTTACAATTTCCACACACCAGCGTAGACAATACCATATCCTTTTAAGGCGTGGAAACATAAACAGGCGTCTCAAGAGGCATAACTTCTATCTTATTCAAACATCTATATCTTTCAGACACAAACAAATGCGTTGCACCCGTGTCAAACAATGCATATGCCTTTTCACCATTAATAAGAATCGTACCTGAGATAACATTTTTGGAAGCTTCCGCTTCCTCCTGGGTAATCGCATACACCCTTCCTTGTGCAGGCGGTCTCTGAGGATTTCCTTGTGGGTTCGACCTAATAGCACCCTGATATCCTTGTCGCACCGAGCCAACACTCACTTGCGTCCTCTCCTGTGGGCAATTTCTCCTAAGATGATGTGACACCCCGAACCCTTCGCAAGTCGTCACCAGCGCCAATGTTACACCTTATCACCTTTCTACATTGAAGAAGTGTCCTAATTTGCAGACACTTTTTTTTTTTTTACACAATACGGTCCCAGCACGACTCATTATGCGGAAGCAAATTGAAACATCACCGTCTCTCCCCCTACCAACCATGATACAAATACACACCACTAATCACCATAATTTTATAAACAAGCCACGGCACTTTATTTACATATATATTTTCAAGATGGGATTTCTCTTGGGTCGGTACATCAAAAAGGAAAAGCTAGGACTCAGCCACGTCCAGCCTAAAACCTCAAAAAGAAACCTCGACCCTCAACATCACACGTGCAACAACCCCCATCATAAGTGTCGGCTATCTATCCCCAAAAAGAAACAGCTCCTACTCGTCACGTGCAGGTCTCACACCCAACCCGGTGCATCAGGCGGTGGCGGCGGCAACATCCCTTGCATAGCTCCATCCCGACGAACATGTATGGATATAAACTCCTGAATAACGGGACCCCCAGCCAGGCCCACGTCATACATCACTAGACAACGTACTCGGATAAAAGTCAGTCCGGGAACAGAGGGACAGTCTATCTCAACACACTCGACCTCTACATCGGATGGTATCCCGTAAAATGTACTCCACGTGACGGCAGGAAGCGGCATTACTGGCTAATATGAAATGTTATCCCCAAAAGGGGTGAGTACAACCACTTAGCAGATAGGGAAATCCAATAACAACTCAATGCATCAGGCAAATTACACATGCATTGCAGGCATTACTTACCTTGAAGCCAGGCACACACTATCATGCATCATCATATCACATCACATATCATCATCATCATCATCATCATGCATATCATATCATGGGTGATCATCATATCACATCACATATCATCATCATCATCATCATCATCATCATCATCATCACCCACTTCTCATATCATCAATTTCATCATCCCTTCGGGCAAAGACCTCCGACAGGGTTCCCAGCATTCCAGCCATCCCATGGCCACCGGGCTTTCGGCCCGCCCACATTCCGGGCATCTCGCATCTCAACTAGCATCACGAGGCAATCCCTTCGGGCAGAAACCTCTGATAGGGCTTCCGGCCTTTACCCTTCTAGCCAGGCATCTCGCACCCCAATCCTAGCATCGCGAGGCATTCCCTTCGGGCAGAAACCTCCGACAGGGCTTCCGGCCCCCCACATTTCGGGCATCCTGAATCTCCGAGGGAATTTCGGCAATGTATCTCTGTACATTCCGAGCATCATCCGCCATCACAACCATCTCCTCATTTACCATCATCCATGTTCACTAGTATTTTATTCACATTTTAACATGGCACATGGTATGATATCAAACAAATCAGACTAGGCATGACATTTACACATGCATTGATTCAATTGCCATACATATGCCAAGCCTTTATTCACATGTGCATCTGAATTCAATATGATAGACATATCAAAGCTTTATTACACATGCAACATGAATTAATTAAATGGAAACTATGGCCAATGAAATAATTCCTTTTTAATTATTTAATTAATTAATTAATTAATTATTATTATTATTTTTAATAACTATAAACTCCCAAAATTATCAAAATTCAAGAAATTATTAAACAAACCCATAGGATGATAATTACTTGCAAAATTCATGGCCAAATTGAATTTTTATAAAATTTCATAATTTTCCCAAAGCGTCCTGTGCTTCTCGGATGAAACCAGAATGCACGGTTTCCGAATTAATTCGATTAAAATATCCATATGGCCTCCAAAATTCCGAAATTTTACAGAGTGATAGCCAAGAAATTGTTTCACAACTTTCATGAAGAACTCCAAGCCATATTGTTTTTAGATTATTTTATACAACCTCACGAAGCTTCTTGATCCATTACCGCATCGTCCAGTGAACACATCTCCGAAATATTGAGATTTAACCTACCTATTCTCTTTATTTTCCTCTGAAATTTGGATATGTTATACATAAAGGTATCCTATACGAGTTTCATGAAGAGATCCAAGTCAAATAACGAAATTAGAGTCATCATTTAGGTCCTTGAAGTCTCGGGTATCTCAAAATACATCACCAGAATCATATTCTTCAAGATCTAGTCGATTCACTGGGATATAATTTTTCATTTCACTTCAAATTTGAGTATGTTGTATTTTAATATGTCTCCTACAAATTTCATGAAGACATCAAAGTGAGATTCTCAACAAAAGCAACATGCAACCATGAATCCAACAAGAGGTCAGTAAAAACTTTCCAGATCTGAGGTCTCCGTAGAATAGGACTTTGACCCCTCATATCTCGATAATTTTATACTAATTTTCAGTATGTTATACTAAAAGATGTTAGCTACAATTTGCATGAAGACATCGAAGCCAAAATCGGACTCCAAACACACACGTAAGCTCAAATAAGTTACTGACTCCTACAACCCGAGCAAGAACAGTGACACGGCTTGAAAACAACCAACCCTTACCTCGGTTTTTCTCACAAATATCACCCAAAATCGAACATGCAAACCATATACACACATTCAAGAGAATTTATAGGACTCCACTTGCCTCTAATATGAACAAACGATGGCGTACGGCGGATGGACACGGTGGCACACGGCTGCTCCTCCTTGGCTCCGCCTCCTTCCTCTCTCTCTCGGTCTCTCCCTCTCTCTCGCACACCTCTCTCTCTCTCTTCCTCTCCTTTGGGCGAGCAAATGGCTAACTGGCCATTCTCTCTCGTCTTTCCTTCCCTTTTACTTCCTCTAAAGCTCATGAATAGCAATCATGAGATTGCCTCACCAATGGCCAATGCATGCCATTCCTTCATGCCACTTGTCCAATTGCATGCAAGATGGGCCTTGGAGTTGGGCTTGGGCCTCCCCCCCATTGGGCCGGCGACTACTCCTCTTCTTGGGCCACTATTGGGCCGGCGACTTGGCCCATTAAAGGCTTAGGCCAACTGGGTCTAAGGCCCATTTGAAAATAACCCTCTTTTTCCCTTTTTTTTTTTTTTTTTGAAATTCTCTTATAAATATTTTTGAATTCCAATTTTCATCTCGGCCAAAGTCTTGGGACATTTTTCTTCATTGAAATTTAAATCATATGGCCAAGCATAGATTATTAATCTATCAAATTTAAATTTCCACAATCATATGCACAAATCATCAAATTAAAAGACTAATGGCTAAAACATAAGCCATGGAAATTTTTGTCACCTAATTAGGAACTTTAACACACCTTATGGCTTGGCTTTGAATTTTGGGATGCCACAATTCTCCCCTCCTTAGAGAATTTCGTCCTCGAAATTCAAACACCACTCGCGTCTTCTTGAAATAAATAGGGATACTTTTCCTTCATCTGATCCTCACTTTCCCATGTGGCTTCCTCCATATCATGATGTCGCCATAATACCTTAACCAATGGGATTTTCTTAGTTCTAAGAATTTGTTCCTTTCGATCCAATATCTGCATAGGCTCTTCAATGTACCTTACTTTCTCATCCATTTTGATGGCTTCATGATCGAGTATGTGACCAGGATTCGGCTGGTACTTCCTCAACATCGATACATGAAACACATCGTGCAGATTCCCTAACTTAGGAGGTAACGCTAAACGATAAGCTACATCCCATATCCTCTCAAGAATTTCAAAAGGTCCAACAAATCTAGGGCTTAACTTACCCTTCTTCCCGAATCGAGATATTCCTTTCATTGGAGATACCTTAAGGAATACATGGTCTCCTACACTAAATTCCAAAGGTCTTCTACGCCTATCTCGCGTAGCCTTTCATTTACTCGAGTTGCTCTAAGTCTTTCTCTTATAACTTCAACAGCCTCGGTGGTAACTTGTACCGCCAGGTCTGTTAATTTCCTTTCTCCTAGTTCACTCCAACAGACAGGAGTCCTACATCTCCTTCCATATAATGCCTCATAAGGTGCCATGCCTATACTTTTCTGAAAACTATTATTATAGGCAAACTCTACCAAATGCAACCTTTCATCCCAATTTCCTTTGAAATCGATTGCACAAGCCCTTAACATATCCTCTAATATCTGGATTACTCTTTCGATTGACCATCTGTTCGAGGATGAAAAGCAAGATACTAAACTGAACCTTAGATACTAATGCAACTTGAAGACTTTTCCAAAAATTCGAAGTAAACCTCGAATCTCGATCTGAAGTAATAGTCACTGGAACACCATGTTAGCGTACCACTTGACTTACATACATGTCCGCATATTTATCCATTGGGTAGTCCATGCGAATCGCTAAGAAATGAGCCGACTTAGTCAAACGATCCACTATCACCCAAATTGAATCATGACTACTTGATGTCCTTGGCAATCCTTGCACAAAGTCCATTGTTATATGTTCCCATTTCCATTCTGGAATGTCTAATGGTCTCAAAAGTCTTGCGGGTTTACGATGCTCCGCTTTTACTTGCTGACACGTCAAACATTGAGATATGTACTTAGCCGTATCTGCCTTTATACCATTCCACCAAAATTGCTTACGCAAATTTCTGTACATCCTTGTACTACCTGGGTGGATACTATAATTACTCTTGTGTGCCTCCGACAGAATTTCCTTCCTCAATTCCTCATTGTCGGGAATACAAAGTCGTCCTTGACATCTTACTATTCCATCATCGAGATCTGAAATTCTGATCTTTTCCTAAAGATACAACATCTTTCACTTTCAAAATCTCTGGTCAGATTCTTGCAGGATTTTAATTCTCTGGATAATCTCTGGCTCAATCCTCAATGCACTGAGCATGCCAGTAAGACAATCCATTTCCAATTTAAATTCTGAATTTGCCACAGATTCCAACAATTCCCATTCTGCCATCCTCAAACTAGCTATTTCTACGGCCGACTTTCGACTAAGAGCATCTGCTACTCTATTCGCTTTTCCTGGATGATATCTTATCTCACAATCATAATCCTTCAACAACTCCATCCACCTCCTTTGTCTCATGTTCAACTCCTTTTGTGAGAACAGATACTTCAAACTTTTATGATCCATATAAATCTCAAACATTTCCCCATACAAATAGTGTCTCCATATTTTCAAGCAAACACTATAGCTGCTAGCTCTAAATCATGCGTCGGATAATTCAGCTCATGGGGTTTCAATTGTCTGGATGCATAGGCTACAACCTTGCCATGCTGCATCAACACACATCCTAGTCCTTTGTAAGATGCATCACTATACACTGTGAAACCATCGGGTCCGAGTAGGTATAGTCGGGTGGAGTCAAGTCAATTTCCTTTTGAGCTCTTGGAAACTCCTTTCACATTCTCCATTCCATTCAAACTTCACATTCTTTCGGGTCAATTTGGTTAAAGGTCCCGCCAGTCGAGAAAATCCTTCAATGAACCTCCTATAATAACCAGCCAGTCCTAAGAAACTTCGTATTTCAGTAGGTCTCGTCGGTCTCGGCCAATTCACTACCATTTCAACTTTTGCTGGATCTACTGCAATTCCTTTTCCTGACACCACATGTCCTAGAAATATTATATGGTCCAACCAGAATTCACACTTACTAAACTTAGCATACAACTTATGCTCTCTCAGAGTCTGCAAAACTATTCTCAAATGCTGCTCATGCTCTTTAGACCCTTTTTAATATACCAGAATATCATCAATAAAAACAATCACAAACTGGTCTAAATAAGGCTGAAATATTCTATTAATCAAATCCATAAATGTGGCAGGTGCATTAGTCAATCCAAATGGCATAACAAGGAACTCATAGTGTCCATAATGAAATCTGAACGCAGTCTTAGGAATGTCCTCCTTCTTAATTCTCAACTGATGATATCCCGACCTCAAGTCAATCTTAGAGAAAACCGAACTTCCCTGGAGTTGGTCAAATAAGTCATCAATTCTAGGCAAATGATACTTATTTTTAATGGTCACCTGATTCAGCTGCCTATAGTCAATACATAAGCGCATCGATCCATCTTTCTTTTTTCACAAACAAGACCGGTGCACCCAAGGTGAAGCACTTGGTCTAATGAATCCTTTGTCAAGCAATTCTTGCAGTTGCACTTTCAACTCATTCAATTCAACTAAGGCCATCCTATATGGAGCTTTTGATATTGGTCCCGTTCCAAGCATTAATTCAATTTCAAATTCAACCTCCCGCTCCGGCGGCAATCCAGTAATTCCTCGGAAATACATCTTGAAATTCGTTAACTACACGAACTTCTTCAAGATTAGGCTCTTCCCTTGCATAATCTCTAACTATGGCTAGGTACCCTTGACATCCTTTGTCAAGTAACTCACAGGCTTCTACTTTGCCAAAATAAGTGCTACGGAAAACGGGTCGACCTCCTAAAAATTCACAACTAGACGATCGGGTAAAACGTATTGAATCACCCTTCTATGACAATCCATTCTAGCCCGATTCTTACGAAGCCAATCCATTCCTATAATAACGTCAAAATCATACATAGCCATTACAACCAAGTCTATTTCCATATCCTTTCCCCCCATTGATATCTTACAATTTCCACACACGAGCGTAGACAATACCATATCCTTTAAAGGCGTGGAAACATAAAGAGGCGTCTCAAGAGGCATAACTTCTATCTTATTCAAACATCTATATCTTTCGGACACAAAACGAATGCGTTGCACCCGTGTCAAACAATGCATATGCCTTTTCACCATTAATAAGAATCGTACCTGAGATAACATTTTTGGAAGCTTCCGCTTCCTCTGCACGGGTACACACCATTCCTTCGCGGGCGGTCTCGAGGATTTCCTTGCGGGTTCGACCTAACAGCACTCTGATATCCTTGTCTCACCGACCCAACACTCACTTGCGACCTCTCTTGTGGGCAATTTCTCCTAAGATGACCCACTTGTCCACAACCAAAACATCTCTGTTGTCCCGTACAAGGTCCTGAGCCATGGCGTCCATTACACTTCTGACAAATACCAGGCTGATAGGGTGCTTTCCCTATATTCAGACCACTCCTAGCCCCCTCCAAAATTCCCAAAATTACTCTTCTTCTTCACATTCCAGGTCGACCTTGACCAGAATAAGGTATCTTCCCTTTCTCACATCATTAAAATTCAACGGTTTCTTAAACTCCGACCGTTCCCTCAACAATTCCTTCTCCACTAACTGTGCCCTTTCATAAATCTCATTATAATCTCTTATGTTCAAAGGCACTAGTTGCTTTCTAATGTCAGTCCTCAGCCCTTTCAGGAATCTCTTAGCGTTCTCCTCCTGATCCTCAATCAATGTAGGAGCATATCAAGACAATTTAGAAAATCTAGCCTCATACTAATCTACTGTCAATCCTTTTTGCTCTAACTGAACAAATTAAGTAATCTTTCTATCCTTAGCACAATCGGAGAAATGCTTCCTATTGAAAGCCCTAACAAACTCCTCCTAATTGACATTAGTACCTGGTGGAAAGATTATGTCCTTCGAAGCTCTCCACCAAAACTTCGCATTTCCCTCCAATTGGTACTCTGCTAAGACTATTTTCTCAGCATTAGTGCAGTCCAACAGCCGAAAAATTCGTTCCATTCCATCAATCCATTGCTCTGCCTCCTCAGGACTTCCCATTCCATTAAACTTAAGTGGCTTCAGCTTAAAAAACTGCTCCACTAGTTCTTGAGTACGGCGTTCGCTCCAAAGGTCGTTGCTGCGCCCGCCTTTCTATCAGATTTCCAATATTGGCTAATGCCTGCAGGATATCTTCCATTCGGGGTTCAGCCCTTGCAGCAGAGGCTTCAGCCCTCGATGGATGAGCACTTCCAGCTCGCACCATAACTTTCCTGCAATTTCCAAGCATTGCCTCGGGAATAATCTCGAGACTCACTTTGCCTCCACTCAAAGCAATTACTACTACTACATAAGTAACATATACATGTTACTGGTACCTAAAAGCAACTCAAAATAAACTACTAGGGATCTACGAGTGAATACTCATCACCCGTTATTCAATTATTTCATTTTAGGTCCTATGGTGTGCATTGTCATCATGTTCCTCAATCTCCAAATGAGGCTCCTTATCACTCCACCTATAACTATTCGCTCGATACCAAAACAGTAGGCCGTGACACCCGAACCCTTCGCAAGTCGTCACCAACGCCAATGTTACACCTTATCACCTTTCTACTTTGAAGAAGTGTCCTAATTTGCAGACACATTTTTTTTTTAAACAATACGGTCCCAGCACGACTCATTATGCGGAAGCAAATTAAAACATCACCGTCTCTCCCCCTACCAACCATGATACAAATACACACCACTAATCACCATAATTTTATAAACAAGCCATGACACTTTATTTACATATATATTTTCAAGATGGGATTTCTCTTGGGTCGGTACATCAAAAGGAAAAGCTAGGACTCAGCCACGTCTAGCCTAAAACCTCAAAAAGAAACCTCGACCCTCAACATCACACGTGCAACAACCCCATCATAAGTTTCGGCTATCTATCCCCAAAAGAAACAGCTCCTACTGCGTCACGTGCGTCTCTCACACCCAACCCGGTGCATTAGGCGGTGGAGGCGGCAACATCCCTCGCATAGCTCCATCCCGACGAACATGTATGGATATAAACTACTGAATAACAAGACCCCCAGCCAGGCCCATGTCATACATCACTAGACAATACACTCGGATAAAAGTCAGTCGGAATGAGGGGACAGTCTATCTCAACACACTCGACCTCTACATCGGATGTTATCCCATAAAATGTACCCCGCGTGACGGCGGGGAAGCGGCATACCGCGGCTTAATCTGAAATGTTATCCCAAAAGGGGTGAGTACAACCACTCAGCCAGATAGGGAAATCCAATAACAACTCAATGCATCAGGCAAATTATATATGCATTGCAGGCATTACTTACATTGAAGCCAGGCACACACTATCATGCATCATCATATCACATCACATATCATCATCATCATCATCATCATCATGCATATCATCATGCCTATCATATCATGGGTGATCATCATATCACATCACATATCATCATCATCATCATCATGCATATGATCATGCATATTATATCATGGGTGATCATCATATCACATCACATATCATCATCATCATCATCATGCATATCATCATGCATATCATATCATGGGTGATCATCATATCACATCACATATCATCATCATCATCATCATCATCCATATCATATTATGGGTGATCATCATATCAGATCACATATCATCATCATCATCATCATTATCATCATCATCATCATGCATATCATATTATGGGTGATCATCATATCACATCACATATCATCATCATCATCATTATCATCATCATCATCACCCACTTCTCATATCATCAATTTCATCATCCCTTCGAGCAAAGACCTCCGACAGGGTTCCCAGCATTCTAGCCATCCCATGGCCACCGGGCTTCCGGCCCCCCACATTCCGGGAATCTCGCATCTCAACTAGCATCACTAGGTATTCCCTTCGGGCCGAAACTTCCGACAGGGCTTCCGGCCTTTACCCTTCTAGCCAGGCATCTCGCACCCCAATCCTGGCATCGCGAGGCATTCCCTTCAGCGAGAAACCTCCGACGGGCTTCCCGGCCCCCACATTCGGGCATCCTGAATCTCCTAGGGAATTTCGTCAATGTATCTCTGTACATTCCGAGCATCATCCGCCATCACAACCATCTCCTCATTTACCATCATCCATGTTCACCAGTATTTTATTCACATTTTAACATGGCACATGGCATGATATCAAACAAATCATACTAGGCATGACATTTACACATGCATTGATTCAATTGCCATACATATGCCAAGGCTTTCTTCACATGTGCATCTCAATTCAATATCATAGACATATCAAAGCTTTATTACACATGCAACATGAATTAATTAAATGGAAACTATGGCCAATGAAATAATTCCTTTTTATTTTTTTTTTATTTTTTTTTAATAACTATAAACTCCCAAAATTATCAAAATTCAAGAAATTATTAAACAAACCCATAGGATGATAATTACTTGCAAAATTCATGGCCAAATTGAATTTTTATAAAATTTCATAATTTTCCCAAAACGTCTTATGCTTCTCGGATGAAACCAGAATGCACGGTTTCCGAATAAATTCGATTAAAATATCCGTATGGCCTCCAAAAATTACGAAATTTTACAGCATGATAGCCAAGACATTTTATGAAGAACTCCAAGCCAGATTGTTTTTATATTAGTTTATACAACCTCACTAAGCTTCTGGATCCATTACCGCATCATCCAGTGAACACATCTCCGAAATATTGAGATTTAACCTACCTCTTCTCTTTCGTTTCCGCTGAAATTTGAATATGTTATACATCAAGGTATCCTATACGATTTTCATGAAGAGATTCAAGTCAAATAACCAAATTAGAGTCATCATTTAGGTCCTTGAAGTCTCGGGTATCTCAAAATACATCACCAGAATCATCTTCTTCAAGATATAGTCGATTCACTAGGCTATACTTGTTCATTTCACTTCAAATGTGAGTATGTTGTAGCTTAAGATGTCTCCTACAACTTTCATGAAGTCATTAAAGTGAGATTCTCAACAAAAACCAACATGCAACCATGAATCCAACAAGAGGTCAGTAAAAACTTTCCAGATCTGAGGTCTCCGTAGAATAGGACTTTGACCCCTCATATCTCCATAATTTTCCACTTATTTTCACTATGTTATACTACAAGATGTTAGATACAACTTCCATGAAGATATAGAAGCCAAAATCGGACTGCAAACACACATCCAAACTCAAATAAGTTACTGACTCCTACAACCCGTCAAGAACAGTGACACGGCTTGAAAACAACCAACCCTTACCTCGGTTTTTCTCACAAATATCACCCAAAATCGAACATGCAAACCATATACACACATGCAAGAGAAGTTATAGGACTCCACTTGCCTCTAATATGAACAAACGACGGCGTACGGCGAACGGACACGGCGGCACACGGCGGCTCCTCCTCGGCTTCGCCTCCTTCCTCTCTCTCGGTCTCTCCCTCTCTCTCGTACACCTCTCTCTCTCTCTTCCTCTCCTTTGGGCGAGCAAATGGCTAACCGGCCATTCTCTCTCCTCTTTCCTTCCCTTTTATTTCCCCTGAAGCTCATGATTAGCAGTCATGAGATTGCCTCACCAATGGCCAATGCATGCCATTCCTTCATGCCACTTGTCCAATTGCATGCAAGATGGGCCTTGGAGTTGGGCTTGGGCCTCCCCTCCTTGGGCCGGCGACTACTCCTCTTCTTGGGCCACTATTGGGCCGGCGACTTGGCCCATTAAAGGCTTAGGCCAATTTTTTTTTTGAAATTCTCTTATAAATATTTTTGAATTCCAATTTTCATCTCGGCCAAAGTCATGGGACATTTTTCTTCATTGAAATTTAAATCATATGGCCAAGCATAGATTATTAATCTATCAAATTTAAATTTCCACAATCATATGCAGAAATCATCAAATTAAAAGACTAATGGCTAAAACATAAGCCATGTAAATTTTTGTCACCTAATTAGGAACTTTAACACACCTTATGGCTTGGCTTTGAATTTTGGGATGCCACAGATGACCCACTTGTCCGCAACCAAAACATCTCTGTTGTCCCGTACAAGGTCCTGAGCCATGGTGTCCATTACACTTCTGACAAATATCAGGCGGATAGGGTGCTTTCCCTATATTCAGACCACTCCTTGCCCCTCCAAAATTTCCAAAGTTACCCTTCTTCTTCACATTCCAGGTGTGACCTTGACTAGAATAAGGTATCTTCCCCTTTCTCACATCATTAAAATTCAACGGTTTCTTAAACTTTGATCGTTCCCTCAACAACTCCTGCTCCACTAACTGTGCCCTTTCATAAATCTCATTATAATCTCTTATCTTCAAAGGCACCAGTTGCTTTCTAATGTCAGTCCTCAGCCCTTTCAGGAATCTCTTAGCCTTCTCCTCCTGATCCTCAATCAATCTAGGAGCATATCTAGACAATTCAGAAAATCTAGCCTCATACTGATCTACTGTCAGTCATTTTTGCTCTAACTGAACAAATTCAGTAATCTTTCTATCCTTAGCACAATCAGAGAAATGCTTCCTATTGAAAGCCCTAACAAACTCCTCCCAATTAACATTAGTACTTGGTGGAAAGATTATGTCCTTCGAAGCTCTCCACCAAAACTTCGCATTTCCCTCCAACCGGTACTCTGCTAACACTATTTTCTCAGCATCAGTGCAGTCCAACAGCCGGAAAATTCGTTCCATCCCATCAATCCACTGCTCCGCCTCCTCAGGACTTCCCATTCCATTAAACTTAAGTGGCTTCAACTTCAAAAACTGCTCCACTAGTCCTTGAGTACGACATTCTGCTCCAGGCTGTTGCTACGCCTGCCTTTCCATCAGATTTCCAATATTGGCTAATGCTTGCAGGATATCTTCCATTTGGGGTTCAGCCCTTGCAGCAGAGGCTTCAGCCCTCGATGGATGAGCACTTCCAGCTCACACCATAACTTTCCTGCAATTTCCAAGCATTGCCTCAGGAATAATCTGAGACTCATTGCCTCTACTCAAAGCAATTACTACTACTACATAAGTAACATATACAGGTTACTGGTACCTAAAAGCAACTCAAAATAAACTACTGGGGATCTACGAGTGAATACTCATCACCCGTTATTCAATTATTTGATTTTAGATCATATGGTGTGCATTGTCATCATGTTCCTCAATCTCCAAATGAGGCTCCTTATCACTCCACCTATAACCATTCGCTCTGATACCAAAACAGACGCGGCTGTGACACCCCGAACCCTTCGCAAGTCGTCACCAGCGCCAATGTTACACCTTATCACCTTTCTACTTTGAAGAAGTGTCCTAATTCGCAGACACATTTTAAAAAAAAAAAAATACGGTCCCAGCGCAACTCATTATGCGAAAGCAAATTAAAATATCACCGTCTCTCCCCCTACCAACCATCATACAAATACACACCACTAATCACCATAATTTTATAAACAAGCCATGACACTTTATTTACATATATATTTTCAAGATGGGATTTCTCTTGGGTCGGTACATCAAAAAGGAAAAGCTAGGACTCAGCCACGTCTAGCCTAAAACCTCAAAAAGAAACCTCGACCCTCAACATCACACGTGCAACAACCCCCATCATAAGTGTCGGCTATCTATCCCCAAAAAGAAACAGCTCCTACTCGTCACGTGCAGGTCTCACACCCAACCCGGTGCATCAGGCGGTGGCGGCGGCAACATCCCTCGCATAGCTCCATCCCGACGAACATGTATGGATATAAACTCCTGAATAACAGGACCCCCAGCCAGGCCCACGTCATACATCACTAGACAACGTACTCGGATAAAAGTCAGTCCGGGAACAGAGGGACAGTCTATCTCAACACACTCGACCTCTACATCGGATGGTATCCCGTAAAATGTACCCTGTGTGATGGCAGGAAGCGGCATACTGGCTAATTTGAAATGTTATCCCTAAAAGGGGTGAGTACAACCACTCAGCAGATAGGGAAATCCAATAACAACTCAATGCATCATGCAAATTACACATGCATTGCAGGCATTACTTACCTTGAAGCCAGGCACACACTATCATGCATCATCATGTCACATCACATATCATCATCATCATCATCATCATCAAGCATATCATATCATGGGTGATCATCATATCACATCACATATCATCATCATCATCATCATCATCATGCATATCATCATGCATGTCATATCATGGGTGATTATCATATCACATCACATATCATCATCATGCATATCATCATGCATATCATATCATGGGTGATCATCATATCACATCACATATCATCATCATCATCATCATCATTATCATATGATGGGTTAATTTTCCTTTTTTATCTTTAAATTTGATCACCACATCACCCACTTCTCATATCATCAATTTCATCATCCCTTCAGGCAAAGACCTCCGACAGCTTCCCAAGATTCCAGCCATCCCATGGCCACCGGGCTTCCGGCCCCCACATTCCGGGCATCTCGCATCTCAACTAGCATCACGAGGCATTCCCTTCGGGCAGAAACCTCCGACAGGGCTTCCGGCCTTTACCCTTCTAGCCAGGCATCTCGCACCCCAATCCTGGCATCGCGAGGCATTCCCTTCGGGCAGAAACCTCCGACAGGGCTTCTGGCCCCCCACATTCTGGACATCCTGAATCTCCTAGGGAATTTCGGCAATGTATCTCTATACATTCCGAGCATCATCCGCCATCACAACCATCTCCTCATTTACCATCATCCATGTTCACCAATATTTTATTCACATTTTAACATGGCACATGGCATGATATCAAACAAATCATACTAGGCATGACATTCACACATGCATTGATTCAATTGCCATACATATGCCAAGACCTTATTCACATGTGCATCTCAATTCAATATGATAGACATATCAAGACTTTATCACATGTGCATCTCAATTCAATATCATAGACATATCAAGACTTTATCACATGTGCATCGTAATTCAATATCATAGACATATCAAGACTTTATCACATGTGCATCTCAATTCAATATCATAGACATATCAAGACTTTATCACACGTTCATCTCAATTCAATATCATAGACCTATCAAGACTTTATCACATGTGCATCTCAATTCAATATCATAGACATATCAAAGCTTTATTACACATGCAACATGAATTAATTAAATGGAAACTATGGCCAATGAAATAATTCCTTATTTATTTATTTATTTATTTTTAAATAACTATAAACTCCCAAAATTATCAAAATTCAAGAAATTATTAAACAAACCCATAGGATGATAATTACTTGCAAAATTCATGGCAAAATTGAATTTTTATAAAATTTCATAATTTTCCAAAACGTCCTATGCTTGTCGGATGAAACCAGAATGCACGGTTTCCGAATAAATTCGATTAAAATATCCCTATGGCCTCCAAAAATTACAAAAGTTTACAGAGTGATAACCAAGGCATTTTCGCATAACTTTCATGAAGAACTCCAAGCCATATTGTTTTTAGATTATTTTATACAACCTCACGAAGCTTCTGGATCCATTACCGCATCGTCCAGTGAACACATCTCCGAAATATTGAGATTTAACCTACCTATTCTCTTTCGTTTCCTCTGAAATTTGTATATGTTATACATCAAGGTATTATATACGAGTTTCATGAAGAGATCCAAGTCAAATAACGAAATTAGAGTCATCATTTAGGTCCTTGAAGTCTCGGGTATCTCAAAATACATCACCAGAATCATATTCTTCAAGATCTAGTCGATTCACTAGGATATAATTTTTCATTTCACTTAAAATTTGAGTATATTGTATTTTAATATGTCTCCTACAACTTTCATGAAGACATCGAAGTGATATTCTCAACAAAAACCAACATGCAACCATGAATCCAACAAGAGGTCAGTAAAAACTTTCCAGATCTGAGGTCTCCGTATAACAAGACTTTAACGCCTCAAATCTCCATTATTTTTCACGAAATTTCAGTATGTTATAGTAAAAGATGTTAACTACAACTTTTATGAAGACATCAAAGCCAAAATCTGACTCCAAACACACATGCAAACTCAAACAAATATCGGACTCACACAACCCAAGAAAGAACAGTCACATGGCTTAAGAACAAGCCAACCTTACCTCGGTTTTTCTCACTTAAAACACTCAAAATCTAACAAACAAACAAACATACAAGCATGCAAGAGAAGTTAGAGGACTCCACTTGCCTCTAAGATGAACAAACGATGGCGTACGGCGGCGTACACGGCGAACGGACAGCGGGACACGGCGGCTCCTCCTCGGCTCCGCCTCCTCTTCCTCTCGGTCTCTCCCTCTCTCTCGCGATTTCTCTCTCTCTCACCCTCTCTCTCGGCCGAATGAAGCAAAACCGGTCACTCTCCTTTCTCTCTCTCTTTTTTATATCCCCTAAAGCTCATGATTAGCAATCATGAGATTGCCTCACCAATGGCCAATGCATGGCCTTCCTTCATGCCACTTGTCACATTGGTTTTTGAATGGAGCTTGCCATCCGGCCACTCCTTCCTTTGGGCCTTAATGGGCCGGTCGAACTCCCTCTTGGGCCGACTAGCTTGGCCCATCAAGCTTAGGCCAAATGGGTTTAAGGCCCATTCGAAAATAACCCTCTTTTTCCTCTTTTTTTTTTTGAATTCCTTTCTATAATTATTTCCAAATTCAAATTTTATCTTGGCCAAAGTCTTGGGACATTTAATTTTTTAAAGTACATGGCCAAGCATAAATTATTAATCTATCAAATTTAAATTTCCACAATCATATGCACAAATCATCAAATTAAAAGACTAATGGCTAAAACATAAGCCATGGAAATTTTTGTCACCTAATTAGGAACTTTAACACACCTTATGGCTTGGCTTTGAATTTTGGGATGCCACAGCTTTTGACAATACTCTAGTCTATCCCACAATCGGACTATTTTCTAAACGTGAGGTATCGGTCCATTAATGAAATAAAACGGTGTTCACACATGATGCCAACGACACCATCTGACTGTACTTCCATAATTAGTCACGGTCATTGCATATCCGAGGGTTGTCGAAATTCTCGGGTGCCACATAGTTTGCTGTGTAGAAAAGTGTGTTGTGGTTTTCAAAATTGTGGCCCTGTTTTTCAATCCCATCTTTCTGTTGTCTGGGGTTTTGATTATTTGCTTTTGCATTCGCATTAAAATAAAAGGGTTGGCGACGCGTCTTGGGACGTTGCAATTTATTCGACCCTGAGGGATGGGCACGCGCTCGGGGATCGGGGCGTGACACAAATGACCCTTTAATTTTTTCGGTCCAAAATAGCCTAACATTGAATTTTCGCCAAAATCTCATGTTTGCAGAAAAATCTTTGAAGGATGAGTTGACACTCCAAAAATGAATCGTGACATGGTAGAACTTTCAATTTCTGAAATCGGGTTCAAATTCGTGGTTAATTTCAACTTGGTGCGATTTTAGAGTGACCTAACCTACCAGGTAGCTTTTAGAAATTTTTAATGCAATTGACCTACGGTCGATTATTTTCAAGCCACATTGTGCTTCTTCAACTCATCAGTGATTCTCGATTATCATGAAAATTTTAAGGTTTCAAATGAGGGCACAGGGTACAGAAAAATCAATTTAGTGCCATTCGACAAGAATTTTGCAATTAGGTGTCACCCACACTTTAATCACATACCTCAGTCGAACCGATCTATCTCTAATCTCTGATTGTTTTTTATAGTGCCGTATTGACCCTTGCAGATTAGTACGGTTGAGCAATCGATTTCTGATCGAATTCTCAAGTTCATTGCATTAAAATCCTTTAACGGATTCACCAGATAGACTAGTTATCTCGTGAGTGATCAGCTCAGAGAAAAGAACTATAGGCGCGTCGATGAAAAAAATCAACTCATTCAATTGAAAACAGAATTGGAAAATCAAAATGTCACACCTAGCCAATAGGTGGCTTTTATCTTTTCAATGTACCAGCAATGGGTGATTAAACACCATGAGATACACATTTCACTATACACCAAAGAAAATAAATATCCTTAGAGCATCCATTTGATGATCATTGTCGCAAATGTTCATCTTGGCCAATAGGTAGCTTTGATAATTTCAATGCACAAAGGAAGCTGCAGCATTGTGCACTAAGTGATGGGAAAGGCAATGAACAAAGTAATTGGGATGTAAATGCACCTCAACCATTTGCCTAGGACAATAATGACTTTTTCTTTGCAAAGTTGTAAGGATGTAAATTTATTTCTATTATTTTGTTCTTTTGTCCTTTTCAAAAGATCAATGTTATGTCATTTCTTCTCAACTTTTTAAGGAAATATATTGTTTTTTTCTTAAATTTCACTTTTCTTAGCTCAATGGTTATTCCTAATCTTTTTATATGTTAAAATTTTCACCCATCTTTTAATTAACTAATTTTGCTTTCTTAGATGAGATTTATATTTCTCAATTTAAGTTTGATACAAGGTACATCTACACAACATGATACTCCAATAAAAGTACGTTAGAGTGGTTATACTTCAATAGTCTTGAATGGTTCAACACCATGAGAATCACATTTCACTATATATTACTTTAATTAAGTGTCCTACAAGCACACATCTAATAATCTAAGTCACAAATGTTACTCCTAGCCAATAGGTGGCTTCTATCTTTTTAACGTATGAGGAAAGCTGTTGGATCTTGACTTCATTGACGGAAATATATTACTTTTTGCTTAGCATTCACTGCTCTTGACGGAAATATATTATTTTTAACGGAAATAGATTACTTTTTGGTCAACATTCACTGGTCTTAACTCAATAGTTCCTCATAATCTTTTTACGTGTTAAAATTTTCTTCCATCTTTTCAATTACTAATTTTGCTTTCTTATGAGTTATATATTTCTTAATTTAAGTTTGATAGAAGGTACACCTAAAGCATGTGATACTCCAACAAAAGTACGGCATAGTAGTTACACTTCAATAATCTTAAACAGTTCTATACCATGAGAATCACATTCATTATACACCATAGAAATAAGTGTGCTATGGTCATGCATTTAATAGTCCACATCACAAATGTTCTTCATAGCCAATGCATGGCTTGGATCATTTCAACGTATAAGGAAAGCTATACAACCGCAACCTAAGCGACGAGTGGTTTAAACACCATGATAAACATATTTCACCATAAACCATAGAAAATAGGTGTCCTATGAGCACGAATTTCATGATCCATGTCACAAATGCTCCTCTTGGCCAATGGATGGCTTTGACAAATTCATCGTTATCTTGTTGTTTTTGAAGGACCAATGTTATGTCACTTTTTCTGAGCTTTTATAGAGAAATATTGTTGTTTGCTTAATTTTCACTTCTCTTTACTCAATTGTCACACCCCCACCCCACCTCTGGCACGAGAGCGTGACCCGGCGGGTTAACATCGAACATTCCAAAAGTCTTTTATCTTTAGTTAAGTACATATAGAAGCGATCATAAACAATCCCCGTACAAACAAACATGGAAGCTGGACAAGACATATGCAAGCTGAGCAAATAAAAGCAACATATTCATGTACATATTCACATATCAAAAGCTGTTTTGATTACATGCCCATCCTAGTCCTGGGCTACCTATTTTTGTTTCCATATATAGTCAATCAAAAGGTTGGGGTAGCCTAACTCCTTTACCAAGCTACTCCCAAAAGCAGTCCTCATGCTAGGTTCATTGCCTTCTTGAACCCATAAGGTAGTAGTTTTCTTCCGATAAGTGATGTCCCTTCTAAGTCTACTATGTCTGTCATGGTGGTAGTTGTATCAATAGGGAGGTCGGGACGGATGGGCAACAGGATTAGTTCACCTATCACACATTTGAAATTGTGAGAATAACAATAGTGAGTCGATAACTCAATAAGTAGAAATCCCTAATTCTCCTATAGGAGGACATCTCATCGTTGATTATCGGATACAAGATCACCACCCACTTGTCGATGGCCAATCAATAGCAAGGTCTGTGCCTTACCTTGCTTATGCATATGAAAAGGTGCCAATCATCTATGTACTTTCAAGAATCAAAGACAATGAATTAGTGCACATAAATAAGCTTTCCAAAGATCCGTCGCCTATGATCATTTAGGTCACAAAAAGGGATGTGTGCATCTTATTAAAATCGTTCAAGCACTAAGTGACCCAATTCAAACATATGCTCAAATTGATGCAAGGACTTAACAATACATAAAAAACCTAGCTTTTGCAAGCATCACACATTGACTTTCATTTTTCTTTTTCAATATCATATCGGGCCGAGATTAATCGACTCTTCAGGTAACAACCGGGCATCAGTCCCCCCTTGGCAACTAGCATTGTCTCGATCTCATTACTAGGACGGCATCCAAGGCGACCCGCTAGGCATCAGCCTCACTCAGGCCAACATCATCCATGATCTTAATATCAGGACAACATCCAGGGATTTACTCTAGACAACGACTTGGCATCCCCCAACGTCGGCATATAAGTCCATTATGTGTCCATGCATTTCATGCAACAACCAATTCATTTTATGTTTAAACTTTTAGCCAAATGAAGGGCTTGAAGGTGTGCCATGCAAGGTGAACTAATGAACGACTCTTGTGTTTTATTAAATCAAATTCATGCCGAATGCGGTTCGAGCTTGTGACCTTGACTTGGAACCATTCACTCAGGCTTTAACATTGTCCATAGTCACCAAGACCTCTCCTCGATATTCGGATGTGTTCGACACCCATGCGGAATCATGAACTTACTTAATGCAACAACAAGCAATAGAAACACTATAAGGATAACAATACAAAGCCAACACAAGCAAACGATGACATGATCCTGAAATCAATAAGCATAGCACATCGCCCTATCGAAGAGTTAGGAAAATCTACTTACTACTTTTTGGACCTAGCTCCAAGATGCTTCTTTGGTGGTCGGTCGGTGTCTAAGGCAGCTTGGAAGAGAAAGACGTGAAAGAGAGGAGAGGAAGGGAGAGGAAAGGAGAGAAAGGCCAAGCCTTAAAAATGTAAGGATGGTTCATCATATTTATAGGCCTCCTCCTCTTAGATTTTTATTGCAAACTCATGATGATGCCTAAATGACGAGTTGGCTTACCTATCTTCTTGAGTTGGTGTCTAGGTCATTTGGTGTTGGCTTGTAATTGGTCCACCTATTTGCTTACTCTCCAAGGCTCACTTTAGGATGTGCCTATGGCCCTAGAGGACACATAAGCCTTTTGATGCATCATGTCCTCTTCTAATTGGCTAGTTCTTGACTTGTTCACCAAGGCTATAATCTAGGGCCATCATACCCTAAGATTTACCTAAAATTTGGTCATTAAGAAACTTGTACTTTGGACAACTTGCTCTCCAAGTTAACCACATGAGCATGTAACTCATTAAGCTCATTAATTAGCTAGCTTTCAAAAGCATTTAATACACTTTTATATTCATGCCAATAAATCTCTAGATTAGCTTGCTCCTCAAGTTAGGCATGTAGCCCCCTTCCCCTCCAAGTTGGACGTGTGGTTCCCCCATTCTAAGGAAAAAATAATTTTGAGCAACTTTCGAAATCAATACCAGTACCTTATCAAACAGACTTAAAAAATTATAAAATTTTAATATGTTGTAGAGAAGACCTTAGAAAACATTTTTCATTAAGGAATTCAAGCCAAATTCGTTTTGTGGAAACATAAAAAATATCATTGAACACAACCCAAAAATTCATTCGTCGAGTAGATTCAACAATCGTAGAGAGAGAGAGCGAGAGAGAGAGAGAGAGAGACTCAATTCGAAACCCAAAATTCACAAAACTCTTTAAAATTTTAATATATTGTAAATAAGGACGTCATTTTAAAATTTTGTGAATAAAGCATATCCAAATTTGAAAGGAAAGATTTTACAAAAATTTGGGAAGGCAACTTGGTTACCGTTTTCACTATACTGGGCAGGTTTTATATGGTAATTAACCGGGCCTTCGTCCCAACCATTTCACCTCAGAAAAATCTGAGATTTAAGTATATTATAGATTAAGATGTTTTGAACAAATTTCATGAGGAAGTTTCTCCAAATTGAAAGCACAAAGAGCTCTATAAATTGGAAAGCATGAAAGATCCAGTAGTTTCAAAAACTAGCAAGTCAAAAACCTATGAAACTCAAGGTGGCAAGTCTATGGGGAAGAGGTGGCGCCCTACTTGGCTTGCAAGATCACTTGTCATTATTCCCTTAGGTCGTGAGTCATCCCCTTTCATTAATTATTTGGGATACATAAGCCTCCACACTCATTATTCTCATTTAATGCATTTGACTCTTGTTCATGAAGAAGATTGACCTATCTAGCTTAGCCTCCTAGTTGGGACCAAAATAAGGATTGGAATCGAGGATGTTATATCAATAATTCCTCTTAATCTTTTTGTGTGTAAAAATTCTCCCCACTTTTAACTTACTAATTTTTCTTTCTTTGAAGAGATTTATATTTCTTAGCTTTACTTAGCCCGGGCTAGGCCCCTTCGGAGAAGCCATGTCCGTGTCTCGTCTAGGCATAAATATTTTGGGCCTAATGACAGTTTGGTTAGAGGTTTTGCTTTTTATTTTTTAAATAAAATTAATAGGCATTTCAAGAAGTAGAATCGCTCGCCTACAAAATGCGGAAATGAAAGGTACTAATAGGCATTTCGAGTAGCCTCTAAATGAGGCAAGACTGCCTCGTTTTAAGATGCACACACTTCAAGTTGAGACTCGCTCTTCCTGAACCTGTATCTTTTCCATTCAACATCTAATTTATGTGATATTTGCTTCATCGGAACGTTCACATCGAGAGCCTTCCTGTGATATCCTAAAATTTGACCCCTTTCAAAATACATGAAATGGTTATTTCAATAATGCATTGATAGTTAATTTACTATGAACTGATCACTCATAAGTAAACTAATCTATTGGGTGATGCCATAAAGGGTTAAAAAGCGAACAACCACATAATTCAATCAAGGATAGATCGCTTGACCATAAGGATCGACAAGGGACAATACTACACTATTACAAGTCAATTAGTGAATGGATATAAATTGATTCAATAGAGGTACGTAGTCGGATTGCGGGTGATTATGCACGATTACGATGCTTGCTGCAAATGACAGTAAATCGATTTTCTATTGATCTTGTATTTAGGGTGAGTAATTGATTCCTCGCAATTACATGATTGTCATGCCCCGATCCTCAAGCGCACGCATCCCTTGGTGGTCGAGATGAATGCGACTTTCAAGGATGAGTCATCGACCCTTTCTTTTTAATGCACATGCAGAAGCGAACTAACCCCTGAAAACAAAAAGCATGGGATAGAAAAGTAGGGAACAGATTTCACAAAACCACACTTTTATAAACAACTAGGTTTAGTTACAAAGAGAGTCTAGGCACAAGTCTACAAAAAGGTCAACTCTCAAGGAAGCTGTCCTACAACGCGCTAGTAGGACACATACACCGATCCTCTAGACTCCACCTCCACAGACTCCGGGCTTTGGGTCCTCCACCAACACCATCTAAGGACTTGAAAAGTTAAGCCAACGACGGGGTGAGACATTGTCTCAGCAAGTTCACCCCTTAAACCCCAATTAGGAAGAAAATACACCCAAGGGTGGCCTAGCCACACAAACACACACTGAGAACGGAGGATTTACCTCGCCTCAGTTCCTTCCCGCATGTCAGCATAGTTTATATACAAACAATTGCATATAATCTAGGCACACAACAATTGAAACGCCTCACTCAACTGTATCAAGCACAAAGGGTCCTGATTATAAGGCCAAACCATTATGACACGTCCCATACCATGGCACACAGTTTTGTCTCATAATCAGGTGCATCTAACACAAACCATCATATGTTCCAGTTGTTAATTAAACCCCTCAAGGGTACAACCTGCTCATAAGTTCGGTGTCTTCTAGCGTAGCTAAGCGTCGTATCACCACCATTGAGCACGGCGACATCTCTTAATAGACGGCTTTCCCGAAGGAGCGTAGGTCCAGAATCTACTGTGACCCAAGTCCCACTAAGTGGGTATCCCATATAGGGTAAGGTCCGGCTTAAAAGCTCAAGACAGGTTCTCTTTAACCAACACACGACCACTCAATCTAGGCCTAGGACACCATGAATTGCACTCAAATACCTCAATTAAAATGGTGATCCTGGCCTATTTTCTTCGTATTAAAAGCACCCGGTGAAGATAGTCGTGTGTGGGTACACGGTCAGGTCGAACTTGAAAAATTCATAACGTTTTTTTTATAAAAATTTCACTATTTTATATAGTATATATAAAACCATTTTTGGTGTTAAAACCCGACACCCAGGATTTTCTGAATAAATATTAAAATTTCCGAAATTTTGGAATAAATTACCAAATATCCAATCAGCACTCAATTTGCACGAATTAACATCCAATTGCATAAACCGAATACACCATTGCAATAAGCATGAAATTTCGGTCCCCAACTATCCCGGTCTAATTTTCGAAAATTATTAAATAATTAAATAATTACCAAATTTAATTAAATAATTCAATTTAAATACCAAAATAGCTAACTTAGGCCATAATTGCCTAATTAAATACCGAGACGGGCCCGGAAATTTTCCAAACCAATCTAGATAATTACTACGACCTATCTGGGCCTTAATTAATCTAATCTAACAACCTAACATGCAAAATTGGATAATTAAATCACTAATCTACTCAAACTTACCACCTAATCCTTATTAACTTAATCTAATCACCCTTTAAGCATAATTAACCTCCTAAGCAAGGTTTTGTGAGTAAACTCATCGGAATTGTGAGTAGGTGAGTTCATGGCGACGGCAGCACAATGGCGAGCAACAAACTCCAAAGCGGTGATGCCAATGGAGGCTTAGACTAGGCTGAAAACAACCAACAACTTCCTACCCGAGTTGAAAAACCGCCACTACTCAAGGCGGGCCAAGCCTGACTTCGTGGCTGCTGGCGGGCTGGAAATTGGGACGGTGTGGTGAGTCGCTACCGGTGGTGGGTTGAAGAGCGGACATTATGGCATCCACTAGAGGTGCTGCGGCTTCTGTTGGTGAGCTGCTTCGGTGGATGAAGGACTGATGCACAGGCTAAGTCGCGGACGTGAAGACAGGAAGCAAAGTCAATGCTGGGGGCTTTGATTAAGGGAAGTGGACTCGGACGTGGCAGCTACAAGGGAAAATGAAAGGAAAAATGCAGCTGGAGAGAGAGGAAGTGTAGCAGGTGGGCGGATGATGGTGGAGAAGACGAGCGGGAGCTGCTTCGGTCAGTGCTTCTTGAGTCAACAACAAGGCTTGTTGGGGAGTTGGTCCGTTGGAGTTGACTGGAGGGGAATAGGCGCCTTTCATGTGGCTTTGGTGGAGAGAGAACTTAGTGGAGAGTGCGATGATGATTTGGGGCAGTTGCAGAGAGAAGAACGAAGATGGGGAATCATGGGCGCTCGATCGGTTGGTAGAGAATGAGAGGGACAATGACGAAAGGGGCAGCTGCTTTGCTTGTTCAATAAGATTGGAAAAAGGTGGGTAAAGTCAACAAGATTATCCATCTAATTAAATTTTTGGTCCCCCTTATTATCCAACCTTATCCTTCATGTCCCCAAATACTTTCTTGCAAAGTAAATTCCACAAATAACTCTATTTTAATGCCAAAAAATGCAGCCCCCTTCATAGTTTCAAATTTCTTCAATTTGAGGTTCAATTTCTTCACTAAGTAGGTCACCGAGGAGGCCAAAAATCCCTTCAATTTGGCCAATCCGAATTTTCATTCTTTCCTGAAATGTCCAAATCGATTTTCCGTAAAAATCTTGAAATCACTGAAAATTCATTGGAATATGAGTCGACGTTCTTAAAATGAATCGTGACATGATAGAACTTCTAATTTTTGAAATCAAGTTTAAATTTCTCGGTTAATTTCAATTTGACGCAATTTTAGCGCGTCCTAGTCTACCGAGTAGCTTTTAGGAATTTTAGTGCATTTGACTCATGGTCGATTATTTACATATTCTAAAATTAATGACTCTCAGTTGTCATGGAAATGTCGAGGTTTCAAATATGGACACAAGGTATAGCAAAGACAAAATAATCAATCCAGTGTCGTTCGACGAGAATTTTGCAATTAGGCAGAATCACTCACACACTGATCATATATCTTAGTAGGATCGACCTATCTTTGACCTCTAATCGATTTTGACAGTGCCGTATTGACTCTTGCAGATTAGCACGGTCGAGTAATTCGTTCATAGTCGAATTCTCGAGTCCGTAGCATTAAAATTCCTTAATGACTTCACCTGATAGATAAGTTAACTTGTGAGTGGCCAACTCAGAAAAAAAAAAGAGGCTATAGGCGCGTTAATGAAAAGCCCAACGCATTCAAACGAAAATAGAGCTTGAATTTCAAGATGTCACAACTCTTCCCCTCTTATAAAAATTTCGTCCTCGAAATTTAAACCATACAAATCTTTACAGAAAAAGGTGAGGGTACAGTCATCTCATCGAATCTTCACTTTCCCAGGTTGCTCCTTCAGTGCCGTGGTGTTGCCAAACCACTTTAACCAACGGGATCGTCTTGGTGCGCATAACCTATTCCTTCCGATCCACAATCTGAACCGAGCTTTTCACTTACAACACTCTGTCATCCATTTCTAATTCTTCAAAATTAAGCACGTGGGTCGGGTCAGGCTCATACTTCTTCAACATCAACATGTGAAAGACGTCATGCACTTGCACCAGCCTCGGTGGTAATGCAAGACGAAACGCTAGAATCCTGACTCTTTCCAGAATCTCAAAGGGACCTACGTACCTCGGACTCAGCTTTCCTTTCTTGCCGAAGCCCGAAGTACCTCTCATCGGTGATACCTTTAGAAAAACGTGTTCACCAACTTGGAATTCCAATGGTCTCCGATGCTTATCGATATAGCTTTTTTGGCGGCTCTAAGTGGTCTTTAATCTGTCCCTGATAACTGTAACTGCATCCACTGACTTCTAAACCAACTTTGGGCCCGTGATCTTTCGTTCTCCGACATCATCCGAACACACTAGCGTTCTGCACGTTCTGTCATACAACGCTTCGAACGGAGCCATCTGAATGCTCTACTGGTAGCTGTTGTTGTAGGTGAACTCGACAAGATGAAGTTGTTCCTCCCAGCTTCCCTTGAAATCCAACACGTAAGCTCGCAACATGTCTTCGAGGGTTTGAATCATCCTCTCAGACTGGCCATCCGTCTGAGGATGATAGGCATACTATACTGTAGCTTCATTCCTAAGGAAATCTATAAACTTTTCCAATAGGGAACTATAAATCTAGGGTCTCGATTTGATGTAATCGTCATCGGCACTCCATGCAGACGAACTATCTGACACACGTACAACTATGCGTGCCTGTCCAAATCAAAGTCCTTTCGTACTGCGATGAAGTGAGCCGACTTCGTCAGTCTGTCGACCACTACCCAAATGGAATCATTACCTCTCTAACTCCTTGGTAAGCCCGTCACAAAGTCCATTGTGACGTGTTCCCATTTCCACTCGGGAATCTTAAGAGGTTGTAGAAGTCCTCCCAACTTACAATGATGAGCCTTCACTTGCTGACACGTCAGACACTTGGCGACATGCTTGGCAATGTCCGCCTTCATACCAAACCACCAATAGTGCCGACGTAGATTTTGATACATCTTCGTACTACCAGGATGAATGCTGTAACTGTTACGATGAGCTTCCGATAAGATCTCTTCCTTAAGCTCTGCATCGTCAAGTACACACAATCATCCTCGGAACCTTAATGTTCTGTCCTCAGCAATCTAAAAGTCAGTCTTCCTTTTCTCGATATCCTCTTGTAGTATTATTTGAATATCTGGATCTGTTGGTTGAAGCGTCTTGATCCTTATCTGTACTTCCGATTCAATTCTAAGGGTGGCCATAAGACTTGAAAGGTGGCCTACCTCAAACTTGAAAATCGAATTAAAAATTGAATCTCAAGCTTTCTCAAGCAAAGTCCATTCCTTGATCAACATCTGCGCCACTAAAGACTTCCAACTCAGCGCTCGCGACCTTGTTCGCCTTCCCAGGGTGATACAAAATATCACAATCATAGTCCTTTAGGAGTTCCATCCAGTCACGCTGTCTCATATTCAACTCCTTTTGTAAGAATAGATACTTGAGACTTTGATGGTAAGTGAAGGTCTAGAATTTTTCTCCGCAAAAATAATGTCTCTAATCTTCAGAGCGAAAATGATGGCTACGAGTTCCAAGTCATTCGTCGGGTAGTTTAGCCCATGAGGTCTCAGCTGACGGGACGCGTATGCAACAACTCTGCCATGCTGCATCAACACGCAACAACTCTGCCATGCTGCATCAACACGCAACCCAGTCCTCTGAATGACGCACCATTGTAAATCTCGTATCCTTCAAGACCAGATGGTATGGTCAGCACAGGTACGGTAGTCAGCTTCTGCTTAAGCTCTTAGAAACTACTTTCGCACTTGTGACATCCTGATTTTCCAATTCTGTTTTCAATTGAATAAGTCGGGCATTTCATCTTCACGCCTATAGCTCTATTATCTGAGTTGGCCACTCACGAGATAACTAGTCTATCAGGTGAAGCCATTAAGGAATCTAAACACAATAGACTTGAGAATTCGACCAAGAACCGACTGCTCGACCGTGCTAATCTACGAGGGTCATTATGACACAGATCGATTAGAGACCAAAGATAGGTCGATTCAACAGAACTATGTGATTAAATGTTGGTGATTCCACTTAATTGCAAAATTTTGATCGATCGGCACTCTATTGATTTCTCTGTCGTTTTGGTACCCTGTGTCCGTATTTGAAACCTCGAGATTTCCACGACAACCGAGAGTCGCCAATGTGTCGAAGATGCAAGTTGTGGCTTGAAAATAATCAACCACAGGTCAATTGTACGGAAATTTCCTAAAAGCTACCCAGTAGATTAGGTTGCGCTAAAGTCGCGCCAAATTGAAATCAACCGAGAAATTGAACTCGATTTCAAAAATTGAAGGTTATGTTATGTCACAATTCATTTTAGGAATGTCGAGTCATCCTCGAAGATTTTTCTACAAACCGAGATTTTTGACAAAAACAAAGTAAGGTCGTTTTTGATCGGGAAAGTTAGAGCACCGCTTTTGATCGTAGCTTTGGTCGTCAAGTTGGATAAATTGATGAGGAAAATCATGAGATGGACAAGGATACCTTGATGGATTTAATTGGGCTTCAATCATATTTGTTTAGTTGAGAATTAAATGAATTTGATTGAGATTTAAGTGGGAAATGTAACAAATTCGAATGCCCCATGGACCCAACATTTTGGACTACCTAAAAGCTTCTAGAAGGGGCATATAGGTCTAGAAAATGTTGGTGGATTACAGCTGGGTTGGTGGGCCATGTTTGTGGGGCCAAAGAGAGAGAGAGAGAGAGAGAGAGAGAATCGGTTCCCCCCCTTTTCTCCTTCTCTCCCATCGCTGCTTCTCTCTCCCCTATCTCTTCTTGTTGCTTGAAGGACCGAGCAGCGAACCAGAGAAGCCCCATTCGTCGCCATCCACTGTCCATGCACACCGTCGCAGCTGCGCCTCACTGCGCACATCTCCGCCTCCTTCTCTTCTCATCTGCTATTGGTCGACTAGCCCCTTTCTTCCTCATGTTTGTGTTTTTCAAACCCATAAACCACAAAAGAGAAGTCGGATCAACCCCTCTCGCCGTCGTGCCGAACCGCCCTTCGTCGTCCATCGCCGTGCTGCTATCCTCGTGCGGCTCTACCTCCAGCCACATCATCCCTGGGTAAGCCGACGTCCAGAGCTGCTGTCCCACACTGTGGGCCATCGCTAGAACTCCCTCCACCGTCGTATGCCATCGCCTGGACCGTTGGAGCTCAGTCAGACCACCACCAGCCCTGTCCAGCTCAACCCAGCCCCTGATCCGCTCCTTCTCAGCCCCAAACAGTAGCTAGTTTTATGGGTATTTCAGCGGCCATTTGGCCCATTTTGGCTGGCTTCCCGACCTCGAAAGCTAGGCTCGCCCTAGAGACTATCGACCCTCGCGTCGTCCCTGTTGTTTTGAGCTGTTCGGCTCGTTAATCGGGTGAGTTTATCCTCTAATCCTCGCTTAGTAAGTTAATTATTCTTAAGGGGTGTTTAGATTAGTCTAATTAGGTTTATGTGGCTAAATTAGATTATTTTAATGTAAATTAGATTAGTTGTCTGATTAGTTTAGTGGTTGATTAATTAGGGCTAATTGTATGTTTAAATTAGTGTAATCTAGTTTAAGCCCTAAATAATTATTAATTTTCGGAATTAAATTTAATTATTTAATAATTTCAAAAAATTTGCCGGGATGGCTGGTCGTTAGAATTTCGCGCTGATTGTAGCAGTATGGTCGGTTTGTGCCAATTGTATGTTTAATTGGGAAATTATGTAAATTGATGATTATGGTTAATTATTCCAAAAATGTGGAATAGAGTGATATTGATGAAGTTGTGGTATTTAACTTGAAAATACCCGGTGTTGGCTTTTAGCACCGTAATTGGTTTGTATGACTAGTTTGAATCGTTGGATGTTATTGGATTGTATATCCAGTTCTATGGTTTATTATTGAATGATCAGCTTTGGCGAGCATTGGTTTATATATATGTATCAGCTTGGCCGAGCAATTATGATATACATATATATATATATATATATATATATATATATATATTTGCAGCTTTTGGCGAGCTATTATATGATCTATCAACTACAGCTTTTGGTGAGCTATTATCTATACGTACAGCTTGTGCGAGCTATTATATATATGCTACAACTTGTGCGAGCTATTTTCTATCAGCTACAGCTTGTGCGAGCTATTATCTATCGGTTACAGCTTTTGGTGAGCTACCGTCTATATATTACAGCTTTGGAGAGAATATGTCGTATTAATGACTAGTTTGATAGACGGTATTGAATGATAGATAGTTATGGTTGGTAGATGGTATGGATTGGAATGGAAGATAGATAGTATGATTGAATTGAATCGTTGAATCAATTGTGTGATTGAGAATTGAATTGTACTGACATGAAGGAAAGGACTAAGGCAAGGTAAGTCCTCTGTCCTCTTTGCGTGGCTAGAACGCTTTGAGGCGTATTTTCTTCCTAATCGGGTCTTAGAGGGTAGGACTCACTGAGACATTGTCTCACCCCGTCGTGGGCTCAATATTTTCAGGTCCTTAGATGGTTGTCGTTGAGGACTCAAAGCCATGGACATTTGTGGAGGTGGAGACCGAAGAATCGGTGAACGTGTTTGACTAGTTGGTCTTAGGACAATTCCCTTTTTGTTGAGCCGGTCTATTTTGTAGTCAATCCAGAGTTGTATATAAACCTATGTGTTTATAAGAAAGCTTGTTTGGTTGTGATTGATTGCCAGCTTTTCTATCCCAAGTTAAATGTTGTCAGGGGATTTGTTTTGCTTCCACATGCGTAATAAAAAGAATGGGTCGGCGACGTGTCCTGGAAAGTCACATTTCTATCGACCGAAGTGGGATGTGTGCGTGCTCGAGGTTCGAGGCGTGATAGCAATTGTCTGTCCACACGAACTTTTCTTCCTTCTTTAGTAATCGAGTCAAAGGCGATGCTAACGCTAAAAACCCTTCTACGAACCTTTTATAATACCCTACTAAACCCAAAAAACTTTTGATCTCTGTCACTATAATCGGTCTTGGCCAGTTAATCACCGCTTCAATCTTGACGGGGTCCACGGAGATTCCTTCTCCTGAAATCATGTGACCTAGGAAAGCAATACGAGTCAACCAAAACCGCACTTGCTGAACTTAACATACAACTCATGATTCGTCAAAATCTTAAGTGCCTTTCTGATCCTCGACTGATGATACCCTGTCCTAAAGTCGACTTTAGAAAATATCGACGCTCCTTGCAGCTGATTAAACAAGTCATCGATCCTCGGCAGTGGATACTTGTTCTTGATCCTCACCTCATTGAGTTGTCGATAGTCAATGCACAAATGCAACGAACCATCTTTCTTCTTCACGAACAGAACTAGTGCTTCCCGAGGTGATGCACTGGGACATATGAATCCCTTATCCAACAACTCTTGCATCTGCACCTTCAACTCTTTCAACTCAGACAACGCCATCTGGTAAGGAGCCTTAGAGATTGGCTTTAATCCGGGTGCTAACTCAATCACAAACTCTATCTCTCTCTCTGACGGCAAACCTGACAATTCTTTCAGGAATACACCTGGAAATTCTTGAACCACTGATATAGTCTATCTTCCGCCCCTCAACTATCGTATCCATGACAGTCGCCAAGTAACCTTGACAACCGCCCGTTTAATGAACGAGTTGCCTCAAGCAACGAGATAAAAGGGATCGAGGGTCCTTCTCGACTTCCGATATATTCGAACTTTTACTGTCAACGGGTCAAACTGTATTGTATTACGACAACAAGTCGTTCCAACAAAAATCTCCTCGAGCCAACTCTTTTCATATAATATTACGATATACATAAGCAAACTAGTCTAGTACAACTATAGTAAGAGATTCTTCTTTCTACTACTTTATTACAACAATAGAAATTCTACAACCTTCACCCAAAATTCTGCTGCGCTACTCTGATAAAATCACCTTAAAAACATTCTTCCTCCGATTGGTCCATGGTTCGGTTCATTCCTGTGTCTTTTGTCATCCTAGTGACGTCCTATCTACAGTAATGGTGTTTATGCACTCTTGGACCTATGCGGAAATTTCCTCACCTAATGGCCGTGCTGGCCATATCCAAAGCACACTCCTGTTAAACCTAGACACTGGGTTGGTCCATGCTTCCTGCTACAAACTCAACACCTATTTGGTGAGTCCTCTGCCTCATGTCAGCTGATAGTACACACCATTTCTTGTACCAGAGGCCTAATCGAAGTACCACATTGTGCTTCTTGAGGCGCATTCTCTCTATTCTGTTCCATCGGCGGCGGTGGTAGTAGCTGTTGTGATCCCATTTGCCTATGTAGATAGTTTCTGACCAAGTGACCCTGCTGGTCACACACAAAACAAACACCCACCCTAGCAGGACACGAGGCTGCTCCATGTGTCCTCCGCAGGAACGACACACTCTAAACTGGCTAGCTGAATTTCCTATCCCACCCTTCCTATTGGGTGGAACAAGATATCTTCCTCCTGTCATCAGTCTCTTCCCAGACTGATTCTCATCTCTATAAGAACCAAACTGCGACCTCGATGCAAATTTCCCAATCACAATTCCAGGTTGGGCCTCAACAGGTGCAGCAACAACAGTGGTTACGGCATTGGGGGTGGCAGTGATAGCGACAACTGCGGCAGCTTGATTCTGTGCTTGTTGACCCAAAATACCTCCTAAAGTCTCTAGCGTCTGAACGATCCCATCAAACCTAGGATCGCTCGGTGCTGCTACACTCTCATTACCGGCCTGCGGCGGAACTCTTCCACTTGCGCTGACCTGAGCCTGCGCTCTGCCTCGGGTACTGACTCTTGTTAGCGTCCTACCCCGAGATACAGGTCCTACCGACCTCCTCCAAGGAGTTCTCTGCTCCCAATCTCTCATGCCACAGGATCTTTATAAAAACCTGTTTTCCAATTCCTCACTGAATTAGAAACTGAGTGACCACACAAACAAGCTACCAATCAGCTATCACTCACATGCATGAGCATATTAAAAGTCTTTCCTACTAACTATCGCATGACTCAACGCGCCTTATCACTCCAACTACTTCCCAGGACGAGTTGCAGACCCTTTCTTTTTAATGCACATGTGGAAGTGAAACATTAACCCCGGACAACAAAAACCATGGGATAGAAAAGCAGGGCACATATTTCACAAAGTCACACTTTTATAAACAACTAGGTTTAGTTACAAAAAGAGTCTAGGCAAAAGTCTACAAAATGGTCAACTCTCAAGGAAGCTGTCTAACAACACGCTAGTAGGACACATACGCCGATCCTTCAGACTCCACCTCCACAGACTCTGGGCTTCGAGGCCTCCACAAACACCATCTAAGGACGTGAAAAGTTAAGCCCACGAGGGGATCAGACATTGTCTCAACAAGTTCACCCCCTAAATCCCTATTATGAAGAAAATACACCCAAGGGTTGCCTAGCCACACAACCACACAATGATAACAGACGACTTACCACGCCTCAATTCCTTCCTGCACATCAGCATAGTTTATATACACACAATTGCATATAATCTAGGCACACAACAATTGAAATGCCTTAGTCAACTGTATCAAGCATAAGGGGTCCTAATTATAAGGCCAAACCATTATGACATATCCTATACCAAACCATTATAATCAGGCGCATCTAACACAAACCATCATGCGTTCCAATTGTTAATTAAACCCCTCAAGGGTACAACCTACTCTTAAGTTTGGTGTCTTTTGGCATAGCCAAGCGTCGTCTCACCACCATTGAGCACGGAGACATCTCTTAATAGACGCTTTCCCGAAAGAGCGTAAGTCCAGAATCTACTACAACCCGAGTCCCATTAAGTGGGTATCCCATATAGGGTAACGTCCGGCCTAAAAGCTCGAGACGGTTCTCTTTAACCAACACATGGCCAATCAATCGCACTAAAATGGTGATCTCAGCCTATTTTCTTCGTATTAAAAACACCCGATGAAGATAGTCGTGTGTGGGTACACGGTCAGGTCGACCTTGAAAAGTTCTTAACATTCTTTTTAAAATCCCACTATTTTATATAGTATATATAAAACCATTTTCGGTGTTAAAACCCGACACCCGAGATTTTTTGAATAAATATTGAAATTTCCCAAATTTTGGAATAAATTACCAAAAATCCAATCAGCATTCAATTTGCATGAATTAACATCCAATTGCATAAATTGAACACACCATTGCAATCAGCACGAAATTCCGGTCACTAGCTATCTCGGTCTAATTTTCGGAGAATATTAAATAATTAAATAATTACCAAAGTTAATTAAATAATTCAATTTAAATACAAAAATAACTAACTTAGGCCGGAAATGCCTAATTAAATACCAAGATGGGCCCGGAAAATTTCCAAACAAATCTAGATTATTAATACAACCTATCTAGGCCTTAATTAATCTAATCTAACAACCTAACATGCAAAATTGGATAATTAAATCACTAATCTAATTTAACTAACCAATTAATCCTTAATTAACTTAATCTAATCACCCATTATGCATAATTAATCACCTAAGCAAGGTTTAGTGAGTAAACTCACCGGATTTGCGAGCCAGTGAGTTCACGGCGACGGCGGCGTGATGGCGAGCAACAAACTCCAAAGCGGAGACGCCAACGGAGGCTTGGACCGGGTTGAAAATAGCCAACAACTTCTTGCCCAAGCTGAAAAACTGCTACTGCTCAAGGCGGGCTGAGGCAGACTTCATGGCTGCTGGGGGGCTGGAAATTAGGACAGTGTGGTGGGTCGATGCTGGTGGTGGGCTGAAGAGCGGACGTTGTTTAGTCCATCTAATTAAATGTTTGGTCCTCCCTATTCTCCAACCTTATCCTTCATGTCCCCAACTTTCTTGGAAAGTAAATTCCACAAATAACTCCATTTTAATGCCAAAAAATGCAGCCCCCTTAAAAGTTTCGATTTTCTTCAATTTAAGCTTCAATTTCTTCACAAATTCTCCAATTTGATGTCCAATTTTGATGAAGAAAAGGCCCACACAGTTTCTACAATTCCCTTTCACCAAGTAGCTCACTAAGGAGGCCAAAAATCCCTTCAATTTGGCCAATCTGAATTTCCGTTCTTTCCTAAAACGTCCAAATTGATTTTCTGTAAAAATCCCGGAATCGCCGAAAATTCTTCGAATGATGAGTTGACGTTCCTAAAATGAATTGTGACATGACAGAACTTCCAATTTCTGAAATCAAATTTAAGTTTCGCAGTTAATTTCAATCTGACGCAATTTTAGCGCATCCTAGTCTACTAGGTAGCTTTTAGGAATTTTAGTGCATTTGACTTGTGGTCGATTATTTTCGAACCACATTGTACATCTTTGACACATTGGCAAGTCTCGGTTGTTATGGAAATCTCAAGGTTTCAAATACGGACACAGGGTACAAAAAAAAAAAAAAAAAAAACATAATAATCAGTCTAGTGTTGTTCGGCGAGAATTTTACAATCAAGTGGAATCACCCACACACTGATCACATATCTCAGTCGAATCGACCTATCTCTAATCTACAATCGATTTTAATAGTGTCGTATCTTGCAGATTAGCACGGTCGAGTAGTCGGTTCATGGTCGAATTCTCGAGTTTGTAGCATTAAAATTCCTTAACAGCTTCACCTGATAGATCAGTTAACTCGTGAGTGACCAACTCACAGAAAAAGGCTATAGGCGCGTCGATGAAAAGCCCAACGCATTCAATCAAAAACAGAGCCTGATTTTCAAGATGTCACAATGATAATCGAGGGATATCCATGATTTGAAGATGCACAAACATGGATCGAAAATTATCGACCATGGGTCAAATGTGTGAAAGCTCCTAAAAACCATCTGATGGTTTAGGTCGTATTAAAGTTACATTTGATTGATTTCAACCATGGATTTTAATCCGATTTCAGGTATTGAACTTTCAAGGACTCCAAGATCAACCTATCGGACATCGCTTCATTTATCTGTCAATTTATCGGTAAGCCTTAATCTTTGGACAAGGATTAGGAGGTCGAGAAACGAAAGTTGGAAAGGGAGTTGGGCCAAGCGAAGGCCAAATGGGCCTCACGCCCATATTGGATGAGTTAAGCACAAGTCCAAGTTTGTCAAGCCTAAATCCAAGCCCTAATGAATAGTGTGCGTGAATACTAACTCACGTGAATAGTAACCTAGCCTCTAGAAGCGTAATTTTAGGCTTGCCTTCAAAGTCTTGATTAATTAATAGCCTCTAGAAGCCATGATTACAAGAGACAAAGGCTTTGGTCTTGCAAGAAGACTTGCCACCTTTGGTTTCTTAAATTCTAATTTGATTTCAGTTTTTGGAATTCCTGGACCCTCACTATTTTCCAATTTTATAGAACTTCTTGTGGTTTGAATGTGATGTATAACATACTTTAATTTGATATTTTTCTAAGGTGAAATGGTTAGTATGAGAGCCTATTCTTTTACTGTGTGAAAACTGCCTAGTGCAGTAAAAATAGTGACCTATTTGTCTTCTCAATTTTTTTATAAAATTTTCTCTTTGGAATATGAACATTCTACCTTCACAAAAGTTGTAGAGGATATCCATGTCTACCATATACTAAAATTTCAAAGTGTTTTATAAATATTTGGATGTCGAAAAAAAATTTATTCTGTAGTCATTAAATCTGTCCAACGGATAAAACGTTGGGTTATCTTTGGTGATTTTATGATATTCATAAAAAAAAAAAACGAATTGGGATTGGTTTCCTTCATGAAAAATATTATTTAAGTCTTTTATACAACATATTAAATTTTCATAATTTTTCAAATCCGTTTGATAAGATAATGACATTTATTTCAAAAGTTGCTCAAAATTGTTCATTACATTAGAGGGGGAGGGCCACATGCCCAAGCTTGGAGGACAAGCCTAGGCAATTGCATGGTTGAGATCAACCCTTGCTTCCCAAGCTTAGACTATTGGATGGCCAAGATTGCTTCTTGCTCCCCAAGTTTAGGCAATTGTGCGGTTGAGATCTACCCTTGCTCAACAAGTTGGAATGAAGGGCCAAGATGTGTTTTTGCTCCCAAGTTAGGACATTAAGTCAAGGGGTATTAAATTGCTTCTTGCTCTCACTTTCTCTCTCTACCCCTCCCTTTGGACGAATTTTCCTTCATCCCTCTCTCTCATCTCATACCCATTCCTCTCTCTTTCTCTCTTAGTTTGCTGCCCTATGTTGTCGTACCGTACCGCCTTGACGTTCGCCGTCCCTCAAGCCACGAGCCACCATCACCGCCGAACCACCACCAAGCCACCAATCTTCCTTGGCCGTGAGCTCAAGCCACTGCCACCACCGCGGTGCCATCGTCGCCGTTAGCTCACCATCGCCGTAAAACCATGAGTTAACTTCTTAATATTTTATTATGGTGTTAATTGCATTTAGGGGTAGTTTAGATTAAGGCTAATGGTAGTTACACCTAATTAATGATGGTTTAGTTGATAGGTTATTGCGATAGGTGATAAGTGGACTTGATAGGTTATCAAGAATAGGTGATAAGTTATCACTAAAGGGGTGATAAGCTATATAAGCTATCGAGAAATTGGAGATAAGCTATCACCACAGGGGTGATAAGCTATCGGAAAATAGACGATAAGTTATTGCTAAATGGACGGTAAGCTATCGGTTTAGGGTTGATAAGCTATCGCAATAGTGCAGTAAGGGGTGATTTTTATGTGTTTTATACTTTATTTATGGGAAGAATCTATCCATGTTTTATGTTAGTTTAATCTTGTGATGCCATTAAAATTTATTGCCCAAGTTAGAAACCTTGTATACTATTTTTAAAGAAGGTTTTACTTACAAGAAAATGGCAAATTTGACACGTCGTGTTTGGATGCTGTGTTTTACGTGTTAAATGGGGCAATCGGAGCTTTAAAATGAAAGTATACAAAATCTGACTAGTTGATTTTAACTACATGACCACATGTGATTATTTTACCGGAATTTTAAGTGTAAAGATTTTCCGGGATTTATTATTTGAGTATGAACTCTTTTACACTAGGCTAATTGATGGCAGATAAAAATTGGCTTGAGTGTTGGCGTGTTTGAGTGGTCACTTAATTGAACCCGTCACCTAACGGGAGTTTGGGGGTGATGGACGATGTTTATCAGATGCCCGGCAGGGGTCCGGATGCCAAGTTATGATTGAGGCCAGACCGATGGTCCTTTATGGAATGCCGTCTAGGCGGAGGTTCTAGACGTTATTGTGCCCGATGGGGCAGGACGATGCTCGGTCATGCCAGAAGCCCACCAACCCTTGTGGTGGCTGTGGCCTGAGAGGTTGTAAAAATTGGAACACGTGTGTTGGCAATGCGCATGGATATTATGGAATGTATTTTGATTATTAGTTACACTTAATGAATTGATATTGGCATATGTGATTAACTAATGTACAGGATGCGCCAAGGCAAGGAAAGGATGCCTACGGGTTACTTGATAGCTTTAATATTTGTCTTTGGGGTTGGTTGCCTGACCATGCTCATAGTTAAGGCAAAGCAAGGGTTGCTTTGCTATTGATTTGCCATCGATATAACGTTGCATGCTTAGCCTGCTTCCAAGATGAATTAGCGTCCTAGTTGAGGCCTAGGTCGTTAACTCACTAGATATTTATATCTCACCCATTGTTGTTTAATATTTTTCAGGCCCGTAGTATGGAGAATCGTCATGCTCGGTTTAGGGTCCCTTTAAAGACGAGAGATTTGGGTTGGCGTTAGTGAAGTTTATATTAACCCTAACCTACTGTTGGTTTTTGTTGGTTGGTTGGAAGTTGCTGATGTAAGGGCTTGTAATCACTAAAGTTCCTAGGGTTAACAGTAAATTTGTAATTGAAGTGTTTGGTTTGATGTTGTGGTGTTTTCCATGCTATCCCTATTACATTTGTTATGATTGACTGGGTGTTGTTTATATCAAATTCTTCCGCTTGTGTTTAATTGAAAGATAAAAAAAAAAAGAATGGGTCGACAACGCATCCTGGGACGTCGCAAATTGATCGACTTGGTGGGATGTTCGCGTGCTTGGGGGTTCGGGCCGTGATGAAAATTATATAATTGACATGCACGACGATGAATGTTTAATTTGAGTGTCCCTTTTCTAGAAAGTTACATTAAAAGCAATTCCATGAACTTTCATTAATTACATCGAACAATTACAAGGTGAGTAATACCCTGGATATCAACAGCTTACAAAATAGTTTGATTTACAAGTAATATGAGAATGGATATAGGGAATTTTTTATTACAAGGGAACTGAGGGAAATACAAAGAAACTTCCTTTATAAAGGAAGGAAAATACATGAAAGAATTCATGTAAAAACTCTAAGCTAGGCAGGATCATGCGAAAATGCTGGTTATCATGGGCCAAGCATTCCATATTGATCGAAACGTGGTTTTCATGCTCCTTGACATGAGTTGTCGAAATTCTAGAGGCTCGAGAATATTGGGTAACTCAACTTCGAGCTTGAGTTCCACTTGATGATAAATGTGGTCAACTGATGCATGGTGTGTCTTCACTTCTCCCTCCAAGTCGGATTTGTCGACAACGACTACAGGTTGTGAGGATTGAGAATAACATATCCCAGTAGTGGTTTGAATGTGGCTTCGATATAGCTAATTTGATTTTCCATGATGACCTCCTTCTGATAATCAATACGGTACAACCCCAGCTTGAGGGTTAGCGGGATTGTTTGAAGCATGTGATATTGGTGAAGCACTTTTAAAGGGTAATATGACGTTAGACCCGTTAACTCCATCAGAGGGAATGGGCCGTCAATTCTACTAATAAGGCGTACCTTGGGATTCCCTAGCCATTGGACGTGCCATTGGATTAGGCTCGAGGTGAGTCTTTTGAGGAAGTGGAATCATATAGAAAGTACCATGATGGAAAGAGTTCATTCTTTTCATGGAACATGAGAGTAGGATGGTAATTCCTTGTGATATTGATAATTCTCATACAAGGGGCAAACTCTTTGATATGAGAAACGAGCTAAAATTGGGGAAGTCTTATTAGGGCTCTAAGAGTTCCTTGACCATTCACTTTGAATCGTTTAAGGGACACAAAAGTTAAGGGATCCATTGTTTTTTGGGTATGAGTAAATACTACAAAGCTAAAGAACATGAGGAAAAAGGTATGGGGAATTTAATTCCCAAACTCAGGCTTAAGACTAAGAAGATGTTGTTCAAGGAGAGTATAAGGCGTGGAATTTGAATTTCCCTTAAGAGTGGCTTTAATTTTATCATAATGGATGTTCAGGAATTGACTTATGAGAGAGATTGGGTTTTGACCAATAGCAGGAATGGTGAAACCTAAGGAAGCCTCACCTAACGCAATGGCTATCTCAAACTCCTCAATTGTAGGGGTCAACTCGTATTGCTTAAATACAAAGGTGGAAGTCACGGGATTCCAAAAGTGGATCAATGCTTTCACCATGGCGATTTAGGATTCGACCTTCAGTAAGGTCAGGAAAAAACCTATGTGTTTCTCAACATAATCTTTGTGACATCCTGATTTTCCAATTCTGCTTTCAATTGAATGAGTTTAGCTTTTCATCGACGCGCCTATAGCCTTTTTCTCTGAGTTGGCCACTCACTGTGGCATCCCAAAAATAACTCACGGCCATGTGTTTTATAAGTAGGAGTTTATTGAATTATGATTTCAAGATTTATGGCCAAGTGAATAAGAATGATTTGGTATTTATATAAATGGATAATTATTGTTGTTGGAAACGCATCCTATGTCCATGTGAGACCAAGGATTTTATTTGATGAGGAAATTATGTTTTTGGCCATGAATTTTATAAGTTGGATTTTATTAAACTATGTTGCTAAGTCTTTTGGCCATTTTATTATGCAATTATGTATTTACTTAAATGAGAATTAAAATGTATTATTAAAAATAAACTTGGGCCATTTTAAGTTTGTACTTTAGGCCCAAGTGAGATGGGCCTAAAGTGGGCCATAAGCCCGGCCCATGTCAATGCATGGAGGGGGAGGAGCCGCATGGCCTCCAAGTGTCTTCAACAAAGGAGACACTTGTCTCCTTCTTAGGGACAAGTGTCCCCCATGCAAAATAAGAGTGCATGCAAATATATATACAACCAAAAAGAAAGATAGAGAGGGAGTGGTCGGTCTAGGTGCCGAGAGAAAGGAGAGAAAGAGAGAAAGAGAGGAAGAGAGAAAGGAAGGAGGAGGTTCGTCGCCGCCATGCCCCGCCGTCCAGCCCGCCTAGTCTCGCCATCCTTCTTGCTGTGTTTTCCTTTGAATTGAGGCAAGTTGGGATCGATTTCCACTCTTGCATGTGTGTCTTGCATGTGTGATTTTTTGGTGGTAGATCTCGGATGTTAGGGTAGGCAAAACCGAAGCTAGAATGTGACTTGTTCTTGAATATGCTTGCTGATTTCGTGAATACCGCCTGACCCAGAATTTTGTGGAGACTTGCATGCATGTTTAGAGTTGGATTTTGACTTTTGTTCCTTCATGAAAGTTGTAGAAAACATCTTAAAATAAAACATACTAAAATTTGGGACACAATTGTTGTGATTTAAGGGGCCAAACTCTTTTCCTACGAAGACATTAGATCTGGAACTGTTTTGCTGACCTTTTGGTAGTTTCGTGGGTTGCATGTTGCTTTTTACCGAGAATTTCCCTTTGACTTCTTCATGAAACTTGTAGAAAACATCCTAAATACTAACACACTCAAATTTGAAGTAAAATGAGCAAGTGTAGCCTAGTGAATCGACTTACTCTTGAAGACGGTAAATCTGGAAACACGGTACTGGACACCCGAGATTTCTTGGACCCATATGGTGGCTATTATTTGGAAATTTCACTTAGATCCCTTAATTAAAGTTGTAGGGGAACTCTTGAAGTAAAACATATCCAGATTTCAGAGGAAACGAAGAAGAATAAGTGGGCCAAAACTCGATATTTCGGAGATAGCTACACTGGACGTTTCGGTGCTAGAATCAGAAGTTTCGGATGACTATAGAAACTTATCTTGAACGAATATGGCCTAGATGTCTTCATGAAAAATATACTTTAGTGTCTTAGCTATAACTTCGTAAAATTTCATAATTTTCGGAGTTCTTTCGCGTATTTTAATCGAATTATTTCAAAAACTGCACATTCTGTTTCTATCCGAAATTGCATGCTGAAATTGTGTTAGTTATATCTTCTTATGTGGAACTCTTTTGGGCATGTGTTCTTCATGAAATTGTTATCTTATTGTCTTGTCTATCGCATGTCTTGATTTCATGATTTTTGAGAAGCATATGGATATTTAATTTAAATTTTTTCTAAAATGGTACAAGCTGGAATTTTGTAAACTTCAAAAAGGCATGAAATATGGACTATTTTAAATTGCATGGACTCCATGAATTGTATTGTTATGAGTGATTGTGTCTTGCTGCATGTATGATGATGATGTGAGATGCATGTATGAATTCAAAGGATGAAAATGATCTTGATTTCCATCACATCACATGCCATGTTAAAATTGAACTATAATTGAAGATGTGAATTGAGATAATGAGAAGGCCGTCGGAGGTGTGAGCCGACGATGCCCCGGGAGTGTCGGGATGCCTAGTGGTATACGGTACGTAATTCGAGGGGAGGCCTGGTGGTATGTCGGTACGTAATTCCGGAGGGTAGGGGAAACCATTTTCATGGCAAGCCCCGGAGATTTCCTCGAGAGTTTCGAGATGCCCGATGGTATATGGTGTGTAGTTCTAGGGGGGCATGCCTGGTGGTATGTCGGTACATAATTCTGGAAGCTCGGCAGGTATTGTGCCGAGGGATACCTCGCGATGCTAGTTGGGATGCGAGATGCCTGGCTAGAAGGGTACAGCCGGTTGCCTGGCAGGTATTGTGCCGGAGGGTCCTCGTGATGCCAGTTGGGGTACGAGATGCCCGGAGCGTGGGGGTGCCGGATGCCTGGCAAGTATTGTGCCGAAGGGTTCTCGCGATGCCAGGATTGGACGCAAGTGATGAATGTGGGATGCAAACATTGGTCCCGGGAAAGAAAAATGTGGCGGTCCAATATGAAAGGATGACATTGAGAAATTGAAATTGAAATATGCATGATGGTATATGCATGTGATATGATGATGATATGTGCATGGATGCGTGGTAATGATGATGGAACATGTGATATGATGATGATGAGTGCATGGATGCGTGGTAATGATGATGGTACATGTGATATGATGATGATGAGTGCATGGATGCATGGTAATGATGATGGTACATGTGATATGATGATGATGGGTGCATGGATGCATATAATGATGATGGTACATGTGTTATGATGATGATGAGTGCATGGATGCGTGGTAATGATGATGGAACATGTGATATGATGATGATGAGTGCATGGATGCGTGGTAATGATGATGGAACATGTGATATGATGATGATGAGTGCATGGATGCGTGGTAATGATGATGGTACATGTGATATGATGATGATGAGTGCATGGATGCATGGTAATGATGATGGTACATGTGATATGATGATGATGAGTGCATGGATGCATGGTAATAATGATGGTACATGTGTTATGACATGATGGTGATGACTATATGATGATGTATGTACATGAGGTATGATGATATGTGCATGATATCAAGGTGAATTGTGCATGGATGCTTAAATGTCATGTGATGCTATGATTGTGATGATTGTGGGGCATTATGCATTGAGTGGTTTATTGGTCCTTTACCTGCCGAAATGGTCAGCATTCTCACCCCTCCGGACCAACATTTCAGATTAGTAGATGGATTGAGCAGTTGGATATAACCGTGAGGAGGAGGATAGCAAAGGAGGGAACTTTTGGACGCTAACACTGGTTGATGAACCTTAAGCATACGATTGTGGGAGGAGAAGTCAGTCATCTTTTGAAGTATAGCCTAGTATAGAAAACTATGGCGTTTTGATGTACCGATGAACGATGTCCATATGGTTTAAGTGAATAAAAGTGTGCGGCTTTTACCCATAAATGTTTAGTTGGTGTGCATCGTTTTCTGAATATAGGGAAGGGAGTTGTTGGATGTGCTTCCGTATATAAATTGCGTAAGGGACCGATCTAAAATAAAAAATGTAAACCCCCAGGTTATATGGACTCGCTGCAATTGAAATGGTATTAGAGTGAAATGTTATTAGAAATAGTGAATGGTAAGCGAACTGTGGCGACCTTAATCAGATCGGGGGCCGTCGAGGGATGCCACACCCATGAGATAACTAGTATATCTAGTGAAGCCGTTAAGGGATTTTAATGCAATAGACTTGAGAATTCGACCAGATTTCGACTACTCAACCGTGCTAATCTGCAAGGAACAATACGGCACTGTCAAAATCAATCAGGGATCGGAAATAGGTCGATTTGACGGAGGTATGTGATTTAATTGTGAGTGATTACACCTAATTGCAAAATTCTCGTTGAACGGCACTAAACTTATTCTTATGTCATTTATGTACCCCGTGCCCGTTTTTGAAACCTCGAGATTTTTACGACAACTAAGAGTCGCTAATAAGTCAAAGATGTGCAATGTGGCTCGAAAATAATCGACCACGGGTCAAATGCGCTAAAAATTCCTAAAAGCTACCTAGTAGGTTAGGTCACGCTAAAATTGCGCCCGGTTGAAATAAACCACAAAATTGAACCCAATTTTAGAAATTGAAAGTTCTGTCATGTCACGATTTATTTTAAGAATGTCCACTCATCCTTTGAAGATTTTTCTGCAAACCCAAGATTTTGGCGAAAATTCAAAGTAAGGCTATTATGGACCAAGAAAATTAGAGGACCATTTTTTAGTGCATTTTTGAGCCGTCAAGTTGGTTCAATTGTTGAAGAAAAATCATGAGATGGATGAGGGCACTTTGGCTGAATTTATGGACACCAATCTAAGCCCAATTGGAGAAGAATGGGATGCAATTGAATAGGGAAATTTCGAAATTCGTAGCCAAGGGAGAGCAACATTTTGGGCTGTTTGGGAAGCTTCTTGAGGAAGCCATGGTGCAGCAAATGGCTGAGGAAGACAACCATAGGTGGTGGGGGCAAGTGATGAGTGAATGGGGATAATTGCGAATACTTTGAAGGCTTTTGGGTCCCCCTTGCTTCAGCAGCCTCGTTCTTCTTACCTTGGCTCCTTTATCCATTATTGGAGAAGTTTAGGAGCTCAAGAAAACTAGAGGAAGCCAGCTAAGCAAGCAGCAGCTGAGCTAGCCCCATCCGAACGCTGCTCGAGCAGCCACACGCCCGTTAAAGCCGTCGTGCGTCCCTTGCAACTGCAAGCTCGCCCGTGCATCCAGGCTGCCAGTCGCGCCTCTTGCTCGCTTCCCTGTGCCTGTACATACGCCATCCAACTGTTGTTCGCCGTCATCGAGTCCCCCGGCCACTTGTCCAAGCCACCTAGTCCACCTCCTCGCCGTTACAGCCCGTTTCAGCCGTGAAGCCCCTTCGGTTCAGCCTTGGACAGAAGCAAAAGTTCCAGCAAGAGCTGAAACTTCGTGCCCCGCTTTAGGCCTCTTCCGTGCCTCGTTTGGTGTTGCCGCAGGCTTGTGTTTTGTCTGCCTTCGTGTTGCCGTCACCGTGAACTCACTAGTTTTCTAATCTGGTGAGTTACTCACTAAACATTGCTTCAGAGGTTAATTATGCTTAAGGTTTGATTAGATTAGCCTTAATATGGATTAGTGCTAATCTAATTAGTGAGATTAGCACCGTTGATGATGGATTAGTCCGATTTAGTGGGCTTTCTTCAGTTATGATATTTTGACCCTCGCCATTTTCCATTTTTGTGGATCGAAATGTGTTAAGATTTTGAAGTCAATTCCTTCTTAAGAAATGTTTTAGACATCTTCATCTACAACATTTGTTTTACTCAAGATTTTATGGATTTAAACAAATGAGATATCAGCTTCGTCATTTTAAAACAGAACCTCTGTTTTCGCTTGAATTGGTGACTTGTTGGGATTAAAGGGATTTTTATTAACTCTTATGGTTGGATTTTGAAATGGTTTCTTCACTAAAGTTGTTTGTCACATCTTGTAGTTTAACATACTAAAATTTCAGATCAAATGGACAAGTTTTGGATTTCGAACCAAACTAATTTTGGAAAATGGACTTTCTAGAAATGGATTTAGTTTTTTGTGCTGGATTGAGCGAGTTACTGGGCTTAATCTAGAAGGATTTAGATTAAGGTTTCTGCATGAAAAATGTTTTTTTATGTGTCCCTTGCAACATATTCAAATTTGGGAATTTACCATACTCATTTGGTTAGATTTTTGGATTTAAACTCGAAGACGCATGAGTGGACCGTTTCTGCTGGTTATGACTGATTATAGTTTTGTGATGATTCTTGATGCTTTGCTTGATGGAAATTGCATATTTAGTGATGTGGTTGCTTTGTGATATGCTTAGAATTTATGCGTGATAATGTACGAATGGTTGTACCATGGTTGTGGTTTATTGTTATTGCTTTATATGGTGACCATTGAAAGAGGATGAGATGTGTTGAGAAAACCAATTGGTTGTCAGCAAGTAAAGGACTAAATGTGCACGATAGCAAAATATTGTATGAGCCACCTCTAGAACCTTGTACTATTGCTTATGATAGTCAAGAACTAAGTGCTACACTACAGCGTGACTGCGTGGGACCCACCTTTAGTAACTTGAGCTATTGCTTATGATAGTCGAGAACTAAGTGCTACACGACAGTGTGACTGTGTGGGAGCCACCTATAGTAACTTGAGCTATTGTTTATTGGGGTTAGGGACTAAGTGGCACACGATATCGAAATTTCGTGGGAAGGGGCACCTCTAGAACCTTGGGTCTGATCTTGAGTATTGAGATTGAGATTGAGTATTGAGTGTTAAATTTGAATATTGAAAATGAATATCGAGTGTGGATTGAACCATTGATATGAGTTACCATGCCTGATTATGTGATGAAATTGTGTGGCATAGAATGGGACGTGTCATAACGATTTGGCCTTATAATCGGGACTCTTGTGAATTGTTTGATGAGTGATAGGATGTGTTCTAGTTCTTGAATGCATTTGCTATATGCATGTGTATTACGAACAATACTAATGTGCAGGAAGGAACTAAGGCGAGGTGAGTCTCATTGGTTGTGTTTGTAGGCTACCTCTAGGTGTATTATCTTCCGAATCGGGGTTTAGGGCGTGAACTCACTGAGATTTATATCTCACCTCATCGAGATTTATATCTCACCTCGTCCTGGGTTACCATTTTCAGGTCCCTAGTGTGAAGAACCCGAAGCTTGAGGTGGAAAGGTCAGGAGCATGGGTGGTTTAGTAGTTCTTTGTGAAGATAGACCTCTTGTACTTAGACCGTAGAATTTGCCTCTGTTTGTAAACCAAATTGTTTATAAAAGTGTGTTTTTTTTTTAAACTGGTTGTCTTGCTTTTCTATCCCATGTCTGTTGTTGTCAGGGGATTAGTTAATTCGCTTCCACATGTGCATAATTGATTGGGTCGGTGACGCGTCTTGGGAACTTCAAAATTTTATCGATCTCCGAGGGATGTGCGCGTGCTTGAGGTTTGGGGTGTGACATCCCCGCCTGGAGTGGTATCAAAGCTGGTCAATGTATGGAATGATAAGGTGCGATGGGTCTTAGGATAGTTAATGGGAAATGACCTTTTTCTTATACAGATGCATGTGATTGATTGGCTGATTGGTAGATTGTTTTGTGTGGGTCATTCAATT